>JAIPRN010004715.1:0-13576 GCA_025469175.1 Geopemphigus sp. TES_GeoC_2020
CGAAGGAAATAATAATCGACGAAACTGTTTTGTATCAAATTATTCGCCATCGATTTAAACGTGGATACTGTTTTAAAGTAAAATGTACGGTTATTAAGGAAATTGGATAATGGCCGCTTTTTCTAAAACGTACTTATTTCTAAGCATTTTTATCGCATTTTCTTAAGATCATCTTTCCCAGTTTTCTCGACGTTCCTTTTAAATTTAACCAACGGCATTTTCAAAATTTAGTTGTAATAACACGGAATAAAACTTCGTAAAAATTAATATTTTATTTTTTTATATTGTATATTTTCAATCTATTTATATTTTTCGTTCCAAATTAATTATTTGGCAGTATTAAATTACTTACGATTTTCAAAACTTTCAAAAATAATCTAACGTTTGTAGAGAGCCGTTTATAAATTCGCTTAAAAAAAATTTTTTTTTTTATTTTTTTTTTATTAGAAATATACAATTTGTAAAGTTATTCACAATAAGAATATGTGCTGTGTGGTGTTGCATGTCATGAGTAACGCGAAGAAAGATGAAACCAAGCGGTTACATTTTATGTTTTGGTTTATAACGTATTATATATACTTTTTTATTTTTTCTATATATATATATTTAATTATTACGAGTTTAAGTCACGACACCATCTTCGTTTAAGCCACCGAATAAAAAATAATTTAAAAAAAAATACAAAAGCCGAAACGTGTTTTGTCGATTCGCACGTTCCCCCAAACGACAACGGAAAAACAACGGCGCTGGTATACGTAATTATTAGGCTTCAGACGGTTCCGTTTTTTTGTACGTCCGTCGTCGCTGTATAAATTATCGTCCCGATAAAATGGCGCTAGCTGGACGAGAGAAGACATTTTACCACGCGTACGCCGGAGGAAGGGAGGAGACAATGGGAATTAATACGCCGAAATTGAACGCGTTGAAAACTGGGTTACCGAGTTAAGAGCTCGCTTATTTATAAATCTCGGCGGTTGTCCGTTGTAACCGCGATTGTTGTTTCCAGCTCCGGTACACTCGAAATAAGTAAGGTGGATACGCCGTAATCAAATATACACGCGTACAACGTACGAGACCGGTTTCTTGTGACGATCGTGTTGGGACGACGATGAATAACAACAAAGAGGTTCGACCGCGGTTCCACGGTTTAGTGAGAATGTATATATATATACACACACACACACGTGGTGGAATAAATGAACGTTAGTTGGTTTCCGTATGATTTCGGGGGAAAAAAAATATATTTCCGTTTTTCGTACGTTACGCGCGATTAGTAAATTACATTTTTTCCTCGGCGGAAACTGTAAACGGCTTGTAACGAACACACTATCGTAGGCGGAAAGTATATCGTATCATACAACGCGTCTCGGTTGTTTATAGTTTTCCCGTCGATTTTATCGTAATCCATTACGGTCATACCGTAAGAAGCGCGCGAACCGTCGAGTATAAAACCGTGTTACACTTAAATATTCGTTAAAATTAGGTAACGTACAATATACGCGCGTGTCGTATTTTTACACTCGAAACACGTTGTGTTACGTCGAACTAATCGAATTACCGAGTACACGAAAAATCGGTGGGAAGTGAGTATTTCGTGAAATAAGCGACGCCGTCGTCCGGACGCGCGAAATTGGCGATAAAACACGTCAGTCAGGCCGTTTAAAAAAAAAAAAAAAACGATAGAGTACGACGACAATTGAACGTTAGTTTACGCGTTATACTTACGGTTTTACACGTTTAATACCGTAAAAACGCCACAAATTAAAACGGCGTCGGGTTGAAATTTCGCGGTAAACGAAGAATTTTAAAACAAATGCGGAACAATCGGGTAAACTCTGAACGTCGATTTGGTCCGATGACGAAGCGAAAATAGACCGCCGGTTGTTTTATTTCGATCGTGCGCAGCAATATATCGTCTCTCCGAGGCTACGAGATTCTAAATTGATTCTCGTTAAATTACTCTTTCGACGACGTTTTCAGTAAAACTATACTTTTCGTTTTCAACGAGCGTGCTTTCGGCATCGAGTCGATCATCGAAGAAGTGTCTAAATTCGATTTTATGAATCGAAAAGTACGGACGATCGTATTCGTCGGCGGCGGTGCCCGCGATCCATTGTCCAAATACGGCCGGAGCCTGATGACCGACTTCGGGAAGACCGGCGGGAACGCCTACGTGAAAAATGTACCGTATCGTATTCGTGTTGCGTCGTACGGATGAACGAAATTTTACGACGTATGACCCTTTCGAAGGCTAACTCGTGACTCGTGTCCGCGACGTCGTGCCCGTTCGCTTAAAGACGGAAATTCGGGCGCGCGCCGACGTGTGACGTCTTGTACACGCGAACAGATCGACCGACAAACTTGGGTTTATACACCGACGCGTTAGAAACGTCTAAAACGTTTTATTCGACGTAGAGATGCGTACGTTGACGGATGACTCGACAATTATTGTAACGCGATACGTGCGCGCGCGCGTATTTGTTTAGATCCGTAGTATCCTTATAAGCGATTAATATTCGTGGGTTATTAACGTGGAACGCGTACCGTAATTCATTAGCATTTAAGGCGAGCGTGTTGCGTTACGGTCGAGGATGAGCGGCGGCGATACGGGCGCGTTAGCTTTGTCGCGCGTTAATATCGCAAATTGAAAAGTAATCGTGACGTATTTGTAACGAAAAACGGTTCCGGGCCAAACTTGTCCCGCGGTCATAATATTTATAATTATATTTACGGTTCAAAGGTGGCGAGGAGCGCTTGGCCCACCACCTCGCGCCCAAATTATTTCCTTCCGTCGAGCGAACGAATTCGGTCGATACATTGGACAGGGAGGATCGATCCCGTTAATTCTTGCGAGAACTGCCCGCGGTTTCCGTGAAATCTCGTCGTACGAATCTTTGGGTATTTTCAGTCTAAAACAATACTCGCCTACGTGGATTATACGTACATATATAATAGCGTTTTATTACGATACAAATTTGTTCCCCGTCGAATAATGGGACGATACGCGAATGGAACGTCGTTATATTATTTCAATTTTCGTGTCGATAAATACGACCGTTGAAGTCGTCGTTTCTCGTCACGCATACGTACGCGTTACGTCAATTACGGTATCCGGCAGAACCGTTTTCGGATTAATCCGTACCGTTATAGGTATACGATTTTGTCGTCGAAAATACGCGTACGCGTTGATAATTGAAGAAAAATTATTATCATTTCGTTATCGACCTTAGTGCGTACGAGTTGTCTTTCGGTCTTTCGCCCGTAATGATTTATCCGTCGTTTTTCTTTTTAACGTCCATATTTTAATCGATTTTACATAAACATTTTGCCGCTTCGGTTGGCACGTGCCCCAACCTCTTTGTTTCTGATTTACAAAACGATACGAGTATGTGTACACACACGTGTATATATATATATACACGTCGCTTTTGTAGTACTGTTGGAAATTGTCTTGGTCTCTTTGGGTCGGCTATTTCGTCCGCGATTTTTTTATTCTTTTCAGTACGACATGGCGCCCACGCGAATACGACATTTTCGCCGAGCGGGTATTGTTATAAATCGGATATAAAGGATTAGATTTTTTCGACCGATTTGTTTGTAGTTTCGGAATTTCGAGCGCCGACAGAGGACACAACCCAGGTAATCGTTTAATTATTTATCGACCACGGTCTCGTCGTTGCGCTACGTAAATGGCGTACACGTCCGTAGCGAATGTACGACGAACGTTTCCTACAGTTATTTTCGTCTACTATTAGCGACCATATTTATTTGACCTATCGGTAGCGGTTATTATAGTGGTTACGTTACCGTTATAACGTAGAGATATCGATTTTTACCGCGCACGAAACAAATTTAACGTTTCGTGTGACGATTTTCGAAATTTTCCGAGCAATATCGTTCGAGATTATTTCAACGATTTTAGTCGTTTCGTTTCGCCCGGACTCCACTATACACAAAAGTCTAGGAAATAAGTACGTACGGCAGCTAGCGCGCGTACGATGATCGCGCGGGTTTAGTTAGTGATATTCTCGTGTAGATCAAATAATTGTCTGGCGACGATAAAAATGTCAACGTAAACTTTAAATATACGTATACTCGCCCGTATACTTATTATTTATCCGTTGTAAATAGGGCGAGAACGTATATAATCAAATTCTGGACGGTCGACAGGAAAACGTCTAGACGAGCGTATTATTTATATATACACACACACACATTATACACACAAACAAATATTGATATATAAGTACGGATACGATATTTGTTATAGAGCACGTTGGAAACGTGAATGGAAGTTTTCATCGGCCGAGGAGTGTATATAATAAAACGCGTCGCGCGTCGTACGAGTTCCTCGTATATTATTATTTCGTGTACGATGTTTTCCGCGAATCGTAAAATTAGATCCGCGGGACAGAAGGAATTCGTGTTGGTAACCGTTCGAACGCGCAAATAACCGAACGAACGGCGTCGAGTAGTTACGCGAGGCCTATAATAATAATGTCGAAATGTATCATCGTACTCCCGATATATATATATATATGCTATATCACAGTCGCTCTGTAGTTGGCGTCTTATTGTCGTAATATATATATATGTACGCCTCGGGCTACGGACTTGACGAGTGCAATGCACTCGTTCTGGTCAGCGTACATTAAACAGCATCCAATTACCTAGCTACGCCGAGCGTCGAGTGTGTGTGTGTGTCGTGTGGCGGCGCGCGTGTATATACTGTGTCGGCTCCGAAAATCTAATAATATACCCTCCGGCCGAGTCCACGATTTCCTCCCACGTCCATTCGTCCGCGAACGTTTCCCGATGGCGACGCGACGAGCCCGCCGATATTACGCGTCCGTACCCGCGCCGTTTGTTATTAACGCGGTCGGATTTACTCGAACGTTATTCCCGCGGCGGACCGTAATACGTACCGAACTTAAAATCCTAACGTAACGAATCGATAAATACGCGTTACGGGGATAGCGTTGTCGGCGACCGCGATTATGTGCCCGCGTGGACGTTTGGTGGTAAAACGGTGGAAGACAAACGATTTGTAAATACCCGCGGAGAGACGGACCGTAATTATAGCTCGGCATATACGACGTTTAGGATTCGGAACGACGTACAATTGGTTATTTTCCCGGCGGATAAAACCGTAGTCGATAGACCGTTTTTCGATCACCGTAATTTCTCGTCGCTTTCAAATTCGAAATAACAATATTCGCGTAATAAAATTACTAAATTTTTAAAATAACTAAATTCACGCGCCCGTCCCCTCGACCGATATCCACACCGCCAGCCACCCCACGAAATCGCGGGTTACCGTTCGGTAAACCGTATCGGTTAATTTTATAACCGATTGGACATTTTAACGTACGGAAAATACCGAATGACGACGGCGATTGATTGTCGACTTTATTGTTATCGTATTTATCGGATACTTATTTATATTCCTGTACATCGGTTAATCGCGCGCTACAATTTCGCGCTGGGGCGATATCCGACGAATAGTGACGAACAACTTACTCGTATTTGCCAAACGACGATCGCGAATAATCGACGGCGGAACTCGGCGCGTTCTCGTTTTTGTCAATATTCGATTATATCGGCGGCGGCCGAAATAATGGGGCGTCCGATAAATAACCGTGACAGCGGGTCGTGACGGCGGTATTGCTGATTTCGACGCGTTCGCTTATTGCTTACGCGTGAAGGGTACCTCTACGTAACGGGGTAGAATATAATTCATTTTTGAGACTAAAAGAACGATGGAAACCGAAGTATTCGGTAACGTAGAATATTAACGGAACCGTATCCGATGATGCCGAACGAAGCGCTTACTTTAAAAACGCAAAATGTACGACATTCCACGGTTGTTGGTTAAACCGTGCGCGATAATACGCGACGATCTGCGCGCTAACCGAAGTCTCGCGTGCATGTTTACGACCGGCATAACCGTTTTTTATAAACCGCGCAATTTCGATAAACTTAATTACAGCGAATTTCCGTTATTACACGAATTACATCGTATTTACGTAATTACGTCCGCCATAATTGACGCGATAATAATTTTTATAATTTTTTACTCTTAAAGAATAATTGGTAAGAATCCGTACCATTAGCGTACACTTAATAATACGTTGTGTCGAACGAAAAATACAAATCCGAAAAAGAACGTAACACGATTCTGCATATATCGACCGTGTAACTTATTGAAAAACGTCTTTATCTCAAATTGATATATATTATAAATACGTTATTACGTTTCACACGAAGGTTGGGTGATCGATTGTTTTTTCAAGTCAAATACAAAGTTACCGATATTTTTCGTGTCAACTTAAAAATTGAATAGTTTTTTTTTTCAAAAAAGTAACTTTATTAAGTTTAAAAAGTTAAAAATTAAACGCGAAAAATGACGTAAGACGTCTTTTGTGACGATAATCGTTTGGAACGTAACTTTATAACGAAATTCTCGTTCAAACCTCGGAATTAGTTTCGAAAATCGAATTATGGATCAACGTCCGCGGATGTTTTTAACCTATCGCGACGAGAAACTATCGATCGCCGAAATTGGCCGACGTTATTTATAAATTCGTTTTCGCTCCATCTATAACGGGATATTCGAAATTGGTACTAATTATTAATATATATATATATATATATGTATACACACATAAAACCGTTGTTCCGGAATACGAGTTACTCGCGCGTATATATACGTACAATTAGCCGTTACTCGATGCTGTAACACGTCGCGGCTAAACACAATGTAATTACGGTTTCGAGCACGCAGGCGTCAATTCTTCATTGTCCGCCCGCACAAAGGGCTGCCGCGCGGAATTACGGGAAATTGGTTCGCGCCACTGTGGAAACGTACGCACCATACTTCGTCGCCGTTCTGCCCGGGGTATATCGACGACTTATCGGTCCAAATTACGTATATATATATATATATGTGTGTGCGCGCGCGCGCGTGTTCTTACAGGAAGCGCGAAATGTATAGCGAAACGAGGTTACTCGTCGGTTTTTACGCGCGGCGAATAACCGTTAATTTGCTCCATCACGGTCTATTTCCGCGCGATTCGACGACGCATCCGACTTCGTGGATCCTAAACGGATCCGCCGACATTGCGCGCGTTCGCCGGCCGTTTAGTTTTTCGTCAAATCCGTTTTAACGACATTCGCCTCGGCACGTACAGAAGACACGTACGCCGATTTTATTATTATCGTTTTTTTTTTGTTTTTTTTAATGAAATTCGTTTAGAGTCTCGACAGTTTGGTCGCGTTGGCTCGTCGTAAATGATTATCGCGTGCGCGCGGAACGTTCTTAAACCCATTTACGTAACGGGAAAATATGGAAAAGAGCGTTAGATCGCGCGGAAACAATTTACTCGTTTAGCGCGTTTTACATTCGCCGGCGACGTCCGCGCGTATTCCTCCTCAACTCAGAAAACCGTTCGTATTTTAAAAAATACGACGGTGTTTTCGCGAGCGTCTCGGCCACGTCTATGTAACAAACGACGTTCCGACACAACGAGTCATCCCAATACGAAAACAGGAACGTGTATACAATCGAATCGTGTCTTTTGTCAGCGTGAAATAATCGGCGCGGCGATTGTTTTTATCAAAAGACGACTGTAACTAATATCATACATATCGGTAGACGGCGCGTCGTGTAACACGAGATACTTTTTTCTCGTCGGCGTAAACAATTCACGCGAATCGGACCGTTCCGATTCCGGTCGAGTCACGGGAATCGCATCGAGACGCGAACGACGTAGGTGCGGTAGCAAATATTATTTGGGTTAACGGACGTAAACGGGCCGGAGTTACTTTTCCGGTTAGGCGCGAATTTCGTGCACTCGCGGCATTTCCTTTCCCATCCCCACATCACCGGTCCCCCCCCCCATCAACACGTGTCGTCCAAAGAGAACGTCGGCGATTTTGCGCGCGCTATACACGAGCTGTGTCTAAACATTACATACGCGCGATCCCCACTCGTTTAAGCGTAATTTTCCGAGTCGTTTGGCGCGTAAATAACGACCGCGGACGTTCGAATAAAATCTGACGACAATAAAAAAAGTTTCGGTCGGGTAGACTATCGGTGTGTGTGTGTGTGTTTGTGTGGGGAGGGGGACGTAATGTCGTCGCGCGTGCCTACTCACGCGGTAGGTATTAAATTCTCTTCTAGCGGATATTCCGTCATTAGTGAACACGGACGCGCCGCAAAGGTTAGCTAAAAAAACCAAACGTTTCCGTCGGCAACGATTCCGTCAATCATCCGATAATTCGAATATAACGTCGCTTAGTTTTGCGAATAGGAATTATGAAAACGGACTACTACGTCGCCAATATGGGAAACGTATTCGCGAATAAATTTTCGACGTATTCGAATAAATATTCGCGAATCCTAGGAAAATGTGAATGGTGGGGGGGGCTTTCTACCGGAATTTCGTTTGGTTTACGAGCGACGATCGATATTCGGAAATTACTCTTGTAAATTTGTCGACGAAGAACTCTCAACCTTAGTAGTTTCGAGTGGACATCATCTGACGCGGCAATTTCGCGTACGTGACCGTTGTCGGTTGTACTCTAGCCAGTGATCAGACGAAACGAACGTTTTAATTCGTCGAGTTATCACCGAACGTTTTTATGGCGAACGGTATTAATAATGTAACGGCGACGACGTGTCGGGGGACGTGTACTATTTCTCCCGCGTACGGGTTTTTAATTCGATTTTTTTTTATTTAAACCGCGCCACCGGACCAACATAATGGCGATTATTCGCCACTCGTATTGTTTCCGGTTATTGTCGATCCAATTCACACGGCCGGTGCGACCGTCGACGGTAATTAAAAAAGAAGAACGCGTCGCCGTACGAAAAAAAGATCCGTTTCCCGCCGCGACCGAGTCGAACAGATTCACACGATTTTTTCGGTGTTCGAAACGTTTTTCGAGAAGGGGGGTTTTTTTTTTTAAAATTATGTATCGCGCTTTTTTCCCGCGGCTCGCGAATTTCGGACGACGACGGACCGTGCGCGCCGAAACGGAAAATGCCCGACACCGGTTTGGGGTCACCGCCGCCGGAGGGATAACGGAATCTGTGCGTGTGACGGACAGGTGTGGTGGAAGGAGGAGGAGACCGCGGCCCACGGTGTTGTACCTGCGCGAACGTCCGGTTTCTTGGTGGTGGCACGCTGCCGAGCACTTCGATCATTCGACCAACGGCGACCGCCACAGTCGTCTTGTCCGCGGTCCTTTCCAGTCAGTTCCGCGCAAGACGTTTGCCGACGAACACAACCCGTACGCGTGCCGCTCGCGTTACTACACAGTACATATACGCGTTGTTGTCGCGCCGTGCCGGCATAACGGGCAAAACCACACCGATTTTGCGACGCCCGGCATAACTACTCGTCCGCGACCACCGCAGTCGTTTTCCTGTACGGATTTCGATTCGTTTCCGACGCGTGCCGGCTTCGAGACGAGAAGACGACCGAACTACTTACACCGAGGTGAGAAACCCTGTCACTATTATCGTAACCATTACGTTCCAAAACGAAAGGATTCGCGCAGGAGGGTGGCGACAAATATTTTTTTAGTTTTAAAAAAAAAAAAATCACTCGTTAAACCCGCATTGAAGCGGCGACTAGTTTTTAATAATCGGATTTCGTATTATTCGGTCTTACATTCGTCAGCCACGATTGTTCAACATTTTGGAAAACCGATCGAAAAGTTTCGACATTTTCCTCTTTTAGACGCGTACACGACGTATATCTACGAAGATACTTTCTGCTCAAAATTACGATTATTAACGTATCGCTAAATTTAATCGGGTATTTCCTATGAATCACCGTATTGAGAAACGTGTAATCGTTCATTCGGGGATTTCTTAACGTCTTCGTACACGTATGGGGAGTGTAATAACGCGATCGACAATCGTATACGCGCGACTCAAAAACCAATCGGATTGTCACGAAATGAATTCGTTCACGACGTCGAATTTGTGCCGTCCGATTATGCGATCGTAATCCGAAGGTTTATTACGATGTGATCAAAGACTGTTGGCGTTCGATTGAAATCGTAATCGCGTTTTTTAGCTCGCAAAGCGACGCCTCTTTCGCTATATTCTTCTGGCGGTCACCCGTCCCAACGATAACGTCGATTTTCGAATTCGGCGATCGATTTACGCGCATCGTCGTGAAACGTTATTCGACGTTGTGTCGCCGTGTTTCGCGTTACGTAAAACATAATGTACGGTAAATATCGGCGGCGCGTGTGTTTCGTCGCCCTCCGGCGCAAAGGCGATTTATTATTGTCGGCACGCGTGAATACGCCGACGAGGAATAAGAACTGCGTATATAGCCACCGTCACGATGCAGACCGTGTTTCACGATGAAAAAAGTCGCCGTCACTTAAGGCGACATAGTTTTATCTTATTAATAATTCAACAGGCTTGCCTCGTCGCGCGGTTAGTGTACACGCCATGTCTACGAAGTCTCGGCTCGTAACGTCCGAACATTATAGCTAATACACTAGCCTATATATATGTGGGTCATGTGTTTACCCGAAACGCGTAGGCTCGTAAATATGTATAGGAAAATTCCCGTTAAATTGACGTTCGTACGTTAGCGACTAGGGGGAAGCGTAGCTCCTCGACATTCCGTAATCGAAACGATGAACGAACACGTATGTCCGTCGCGTTTGTATTTTCTGTGTTTTGGGTGCCCGTTCAATTGTTGTCGACAACGATAATCGTTTCTCGAATCATCTCGACTTCGACTGTTACGGTCGTTTCGACTGGCGTGTCGATTCGATGTCCGTTATTTGTACGCGGTACGTGAAAACGGTTTTCGTCCGATACAGGAGGTTAGGTGTTACGGCTATTCGGAAACGTACGATCGTTTCGCGAAGTTATGTCAACGGTACGCGGAAAATCGTTACGTTCGTATCGCGTTCTCTAGTCCTAATTAAATTCGACGCGACGTTTTTTCGGCCGCCGCGCGTAGTACTGACCGACTTCAAATGATCGCCGGCGTCTCGATCGGTAAGTCACGTCGAAACCGAACGTTTTATCGTTTACCGGGTGAACCGACGTTCGAAATCGGAATGGAAACGATCGTGTAAACCGGCGGTTGAAATCGTAACGAAACGGTCGGTGGGTGGATTCGGCGGTGGCCGCGCGCGGAAAATGTTAAAATATCGGCCGCCGTCGTCCGCGCTGTTTTAATTCGTATTCCGCGCGATACGCTTGTTTAACCGCGTCAGCGAAACGATTCTCCGTTTTCGGTGTTAGTAGTAATATTTCCGTTTATTTTTTGAATTACGCGCGCGTCCACGGACAACGGTCGAGTTATTAAATCGACTGGTGTAGCGCTAAATGTAAACGACAAAGCGTTCTTCTCGACGTTTCATAGCCGGGCCCGCCTTTGGTCGTCGAGGGTGTCTTCAAACATTCCCCTCCCCGATTATGATCGTTTAATATTTGGCCGGCGACGCTCGTTTAGAATTCTCGGCGTCGTCGTCGATATTTTTCGCGAAATTCGTATTACTAACGATTATGCCGTATAATCGATTTTTAATTTACGGCCCGTACGATTCGTCGGCGCCAAAATCGTAAAACCAACATCAGTATTCGACGTTCGAAATTGGTAATACGGAGAGTATAAAGGTTAAACAAACTGTGGCGTGAAATTCGATTCGAGCCCTACGCGTCACATATTTCGCCGCGTTTATAAATAAATATATATATATATAATTATTTTTCGTTCGAGAATCGTCCGATATTATCGTTATGTATATTAAAAATTCGATTGACCGGACGTGGTCGTCCGTTTTCGTTTCGGTGTTTGTCGATCGAACTCGTCGCGACGACCGTACGTAAAATCGTAAATCGATAATTTTGTACAATATTACAATGGCTACACAATTGCCCGTCGACGTTTTGTGTGGGACATGACACACGTTCCGTACAGAACGCGGACGCGAGTAACAAAAAAAAACGGCCGTCGACCGGGACGCTCGGCAAACTGCGTGGGTGAACTCTCGAGAGGGCGTTTTGCCCGCGAACCGTCGCTATTTGGCCGAGTAAATTACTCCGCGTCACACTGGTCGAGTGTGTCGGCACACATAGCGCGCACGAGCCCCCCCCCCCGGGACATCGGCCGACGACCATTATTAGTCGGCCGTTATGGGACCGCCGGCTCCGCGTACGTAAAAACGAACCGTGAAATAAGTTGTATTTACATTCGCGTACACACGCGCGTTCGTCGATAAAACGTACGGTGGGGAAAAACGTAAAAACGCGCGTCGAATGGCCGCAATTCGTTGCCGTCCTCGTTATTCTTAATACGCGTTCGGCGAATATCGTTTTCGTAGGGAGAGTGACTGGCCAATATCGTTCGTATTAAGGGCGGTACGTTAGTTTGATTCGTTCGCCGAAGAGGTTCCCGAGAACGTTACGCGACGTCGTACTCGTCCCGCGGAGGAGATAATACACAAAATATAAAAAGAGCGACGTACGCCGTACGCGTGTTATTCCGAGTGTTCGGCGGGGTTGTAGGCAAGTGTTACTCCCGGTCCCGTTAACGACTTTAGCGGTTTTGAAATTTCGTTTCGTTATTTTCTACAGTTCGCCGTAAAGTCGGTCGCTACACGTAAACGTTTTATACAACGGTACTCGAACGTTTTTCCGGCCGTCGTCGACACGCCGAGTACTCGATTTGACCGACGATAAGTGGACCGGGCGCATAAAAAAGGAACGCCGCGTCGGCGTACGTCTGACTCGGGTCGATTACGAACTCGCGGTTACATTAGACGGGTCCCCGTCCCGGAACAGGACGTTTCGAAATTAATCGAGCGACGTGACGCGAGTAAATGACGTTGACGAGTTCGCGTGATACCGTCGTTGGTGCCGTCGCGCGAGAATTTTCGGGAAGAACAACGGTACACTTATTGTTATCTGGCGGCGGAACGCGTTACCGGAATTGGATTCGCGGTCGTCCATTTCGTGACGCTCGCCGTCGGGCGAACCGGTAAACGTTAATGCGCGGCACGCGCGCCGCGTTTATTGCGCTGACCCACTTGCGTTTCGAGCTTTCCGTCTCCGCCGCGTTCGGTTCGTCAGACATGTACCGTACGGTATATATTTCGTCCTCTCCCGTCCGCGCACAATTCGTATGTACCACCGAATCGTATACCGTGTTTCCCGCCGGCTGTATAATATACGTTACCAGGGGTTCTTAACCGTTCCTCGGAGATATTTGAAACGTAGTTACGGACCGCTCCCGAACCACAAACAACAATAATCGCGCGCTCCAGATTGTGTTCGCGGGACACGACGAGCGTTCCGATTTGCGGGTATGGCGCCCATTTTCCGGCGTTCGATACTTTATACGAATCGTTGTATCGTTAAATATCGAACGTCGTTTCTTCCCCCTACGTAATAAACGCCGAAGAAAACGTCTCGGAACACTCTTGGAACGTTTACCGATTTACGACGGCGACGCGACAGGACGTTCCACCGATTTCGACGACTTCCGATTTTTACGTTGACAAAACAATCCTTCCCCCCCTCCAAAAAAAAAAA
>JAIPRN010004716.1:0-13575 GCA_025469175.1 Geopemphigus sp. TES_GeoC_2020
CTGCGTGCACACGCGACCATATGTTACTGATGTGTCATTTTGATTGGCGATTTTCAACGGTTTTTGTGTTCCGGTATCCTACACGTGTGTATGAAAATGATCTAACTGGGACGCCTGGAACGGTCCAGCGTTCGTACGCGGCGATTACAAATATTAATTATAATACGAACGGCGATCCGTTTAGTTTAACGAACGAACGACTAGCGTTTTTTTTCGAAAACGTTATTACTCGGATTGTTTACGATTTGAATTTAAATAAACGCCGTCGTGTACGATACTGATTTCGGTAATGTACGATACCGTTTTTCGATATGTGTGTTCGATACGTTGTAAAACGAAATATGAAATCGTGATAATCATTTTCCGATACGAATAATACAGTCGATTAATAAGCGCGCGCGTAATACGATTTTTATAATCGTACGTTCGGCACCTCGAACATTCAACGAACTTAAGTTATAAGAACGAACAACGATCGTTTTGAAACGACATTTTTCGTAAATACGTAATTTCCTACGCGCGCGTTTTTGAAATACGTTACTTCGACAAAAATGTCGTCGTTCGACTATAGGTAAACTTCGTACGAAATAAAATATCGAACAATGTACAAATACAAAGTTCGTAAAGGGGAACGATTCTTTTTTCTCGGATCTTGACTCTCATTGTGTACCTTTCGTGCACTCATTTTTTCTACGTAATATACGTTTTCGTTTAAAAAGTTATTTATAAAATCATTATCAAAGCGAAACGCATTTTTCACGGATATCAAATACGTTATTTAAAAGTTCCGTTCTCCCATCCAGACCAATCTCTCCTCTTCCCCCCTCCCCAAATACACCGGTATACAACCGCTGTTCTTTAAAATTGTTCTTGTTCTTTGTCCCGTGTTTTCGTATAAAATATTCAGGAAGGTGGGGTCGTTATCAAATCCCTCGATGCGAAATATTTCGGTATGGTTGTTAAAAAAAAAAAAAATGATTACGGTAGATAATCTTATGAATAAAATATGTCCAGGCGATGACTTTATTAGACGCGAGAAAAAATCGTATTCCAACGTGACGTGTGCCGAGTGTACGTTACGATTATTACCGAACCAATAAAACGGACGAAATATAATATATTTAAATATTTTACACGATCGTCGAGGTTAGACAATTTTAATTTCGAAAATTTCTCGGAGCGATCTTATAGGCTAATCAGAGCCTATTTACGCGCAACCCGTCTTAGGCAGAACGTTTCACGATTTCGGGCAATATAACGCGGTATGGATACCGCGAATCGTATAACGTTTCCCGAAAAATCCGCGCGATAACATAAAAATAGGCGAAACGTAACGTAATACGTATTACGCGGCCTCGCGACAAGTATAGGAGAGTCTCACTAATCCGGACCCCGGTAGTCCGGACATCCGGTTAGTCCGGACGGATCTTTACGAAAATTGGCAAAAAGAGAAACGTAAATAAAGTACGAAAAAAGAGACGTCGAAGTGATCGATTTTTACGAACATTTCTAAGGTTTATTAAAAAGTTGGACTACGCCGCAAATTACGATCAAAAAACGTCACTATTGTTTCGTAAAATTAATTCTAGATACGTTTCACGGTCGATTCCGTTCGATCCGGGCAGACTGCGGTTCCGTCGAATCCGGATTAACGAGACTCTTCTTCTACCGTCAAACGCGTTAAGTTTATCGTCGTTCGTTACGATTATTATAAATCATATTCCGTCGCCGTAACCGTCTAAAATCCGCGTTATCGAATCGCGTATCGTTTAAATATTCGTCGGTGATACTAAAGTATCGAACAATAATTATATTTTGTAATTATTTTCGACGTTTCTCGGAACGTAAACGCGCTATCCTTCTTTGGGAACGCACGTACTTCATGTCGTTATCGATTATTACGTTTTACCGAAAACTATAAGACGAATTTCTTCTCAGACACCGACGCCGTATCGTTGTTTTCATTTAGTTTCCGTATCATTTTCCGCCCATATTTCGCATTCTTTTACGAAAGTTTACCAATATTTAATAACGTACACGGACTTATACGTTAACGTTTATAAGCTTTTAAAACTTCGTTCGAAATAAATACGACGATTTATATACGCGCCTATAATAATAACATAGGCTCCTAATATTTTTACGACGTTAAAAATTGTACACGTTATACGGCGCCGCGCAAATATTTAACGTTTACGTATTAAAAAAGGTCTGTTGGAATTACGCGCTGGCGATACGAAATTAAAAACCCGCCAAAGCGCTTTTAGATTACGAAAATTGGAAACAATGTACCGTATTTTTTACAATGACGGGCTATTTACTAGTGTAAACGGTTATTCGTGTGACGCAAATGCTTCGATTTTTAAACGGAAATTTCATATTTTTATGGTGGCTCGTCGGTATCTGGTTGATAGTTTATTCGACGCATTTTCTCGTTAGTTTTCTTAAGAGCGCGGAAACCTATCGACGAATCCCGTTACGATTTTCGCTAAAACGAATTCGGGTTTTCTTATCGTTATAATTTCAAAAATAAATATTTCGAAACGTCGGAAAATTGTACTTAAATATTATACGAGCGTAAACACTTTAAAGATTCGACCGATTTCGGGTTAAATATCGCGACATTGTTAAACAAGTCGATAACGTTTTTAACGGCCGAAAATCGAAATTCTTATAGTAACGAAAACACGTCTGAAATCGATAGTCGTTATTTATTGTTTTATCCGAACGTCGGATAATTTTCGCTTAAAACTACGACGATTGTTTGGCATTCGTAACAACGGAAATGATCGTAATATTAAGAGGACACTGTCGAACTAGCGCCGTTTTAAATCGTCGTTGGAAACCGACGGTTTATTCGAAACGATACTCTAAAATCTAAACAATTCGAACCGGCTCGTTACGTCCTGTTATTTTTCGTGTTCGGCGAGTAAACTGTACGTATACATAGGTACGATATACAATAATAGTTTACGTTGGCGTAGGACGCGGTCTCACGTTACCGTTACTCTTCTACATAACGCCGTGGCGCATCAGACGCGGGAAAGTTATACGCCGCCGTTATTATACGGGAATCACGAGAAATGTGCGCGCGACAGGATCCAACGGAAACAGGGTAGCCAGGACGGTGTGTCCGGGATGTGGTTTCCGCACGACACGCGATATCGTCTTCCGGCGTTCGCGTTTCACATATTACGTAGATCGGTGTAATATATATATATATGCCGCGGTTTTTTCGGGTCTTTTTCGTCGTTCTCGTTATAACGACAATTCGGTTTCGGTACCGGAATCTTTTCTATTTCGTAAAGAATACCTACGATTAGTGTTCGACAATATCGATTTAAATACGTAGGGTATAACGTATTTTATTTCGCGCTTTTTCAACGAGTAACGTCGACCGAATTATCATTTATATCCACGCGGGGTGAGGAGGAAAAAACGTTTATTCGTACACACGTGTATGATTGACGTCGATAATAGACGACAATTGACCTGTTTAAGTTTTGAAATGTACGTATAAATATATACGGCCGAACGTTTCTCACAATATCCGAATAGGTTTCCGTCTGAACGTACAAAATCAACAGTTGGCAACCCCGAGGGTTGTTTTAACGGTGTGTGTAGTGCAAGTAGCAACTGCAGTCCTAAACCTCGAACATGTGGTCGACGAGTTTACTATACAACAGCGAACTATAATATTATAAGAACGTTTAACGAACATATTCGTATAGATTACTTTCTATTACGCGAAATGTCCAAAATGTAACGCGTGTTTTTCGCGTATAAATACGCGATTACGTTATTTTCGAATAAAATATCAAAAAAGAAACGCGATGTACGTAAATGTATTTCGTTATGTTAAACCAAAACGTCGTCCTGCTAATATAAATGGTTTTATTCGTCGGCAATACGATCGGTTATTTTAATTATCCGAAAACGTCCGATTCGTCAACAACGAGCGTATATCGTATTTTTCGAAACCGTCGGAATCCCGCGCGCACGTTTCGAGTGGGGGCAAAAAAAAAATGAACATTTCGCGTACCTAAGCCGTACGTTTTCGCCACGCGCGGAACTAAATTACGTCGCCGATTTGTGTAGAAAAACGTGAAAATACTCGGGCCGCCAACGAACGTTTCGCGCGACGTTTTTGTACTCGCGTTCAATTCCGATCGTTGTGGGTGGCTCGAAAATCGTCGCTCCAACTACGCGCCGGCGGGGTGTACCGTGGAAAATCGTTTTCGTACGCGCGCTATTTTACGAAACGCGCACCACCACTGACGTGTACACTCCGTAAACGTGGCGTCCCTCGCGCGTATACGCGTAAATATACGACGCGTATTGTCGAAAACCGTCGCGGTGAATTATTTTCTCGATTCCCCCCCGTCCGCTGTCGCGTACACACGGTCTACGGAAGTACAATGGACGAACGCGCGCGTACGGGATACCTGTACGATTCGACGTATTTCGTTCCTAAATAAATATATTTACGACCACATACCTGCAAATCGGTTACGCGTCTACGTACGCGCGTACACACGCGCACGTTTATACATATATCTCCCACCGTACCGAACCGTGCCGAGTGCCAACAATACCGGTAAACCAGTTTAACGGGCGCATCTGCCATATATATATATATATATAACGCGTCGAAATTTTGTCTTTGTACACGCATTCGGGGCGGCTAGTAATGGCCGCGTTTTTTCGTCGATAATGTTATACGTTCAAATTATACGGCGCGTATCGATAATGTGGAACGACAGTTTGTGTGATGTTTTTTTTTGTTTATCGCGAGCCGCAACTATATCGCGGAAAACATATACATTTTGTCATGATTCGGGACGTATACGTTCCGTCAATTATTTATAGGCGGGACCGTTAATTAGTTAAAAATCGTATATACGGACGGAAAAAAAAACGAAACTCGTAATTGGAAACTCCGTTTTAACCTAGAAAACAAGCCGACGAGTTCGCCAGAATCGAATTTTACTCACGGCGCGCGTTCCGAACATTGGCCTAGTCGACGACTCTCCGGGATAGCGCGTTTCCGACGCTCTTAAGGTGTATCTCTACAGGGTTGGGGGAACGGGGATGTAACGTTGAAAATTAGCGAAAACATTCGTCGAAAATGTCGACGGTGAAAAATTATACATACAACACGCGCGTATATAACAAACGTGGCGTTTGGATCGACGATATTTTACGGCGGAAAGAAAATTATTATCGAAAGACGGCGCGCTTCCCGAAAATGTCGTAATTATTCCGCGGCGCACGCGCGTCTCAATCCGATCGAAAACGCGTAGAAATATATAAACGTCGTTTTTCTCGTTTTAATTAACCTGTATATTCGTGTATAAAAACCGAGAGATTTCGGAATACGTAAATAATTTATGTCGTCGTCCCGGGCAAGAAGGTTACGTACGCCACGAATTCGTTACGTAGACAAAAATCGCGTATACGCAAAATCTCGCCTTGTATTTCCGACTCGCTATCCGCCTACGAGGGGACGTCGAGAATTCTTCCCAAACGGAAATCGACGAATTCGTTCGGGACACACTCGTAGGTCGTTTTGACGTTTCCGTCGGCCGACTATTTATTTCGTTCGTTTCGCGATAACCGTTATAACGTATAACAACGATCACTTGTACACCGTTCGACCGATTAGGGCGCGAACAAATCGTACGTATTCTCCGTCGAGCGCGGTACGTTTTCGACAACGTCGTCGTTAACTCGTTCGTTTTTTGGATAAAATTTTCCGTTATGGCGCGTTTAGCGCGTACGCGGGGCGGCCGGCGACGAATAAACAGAAAGTGAACGTTACGCGATTCTCCAAAACCGCCGGGGGCCGGCCCCGGTCGCCGCGAGTTCGACGCGTAGTCCGAGCAATTTATTAAACGTAAACAAACGCCGCGCGTAATGTTTTATCGTATTCCCGTTTTCGTTGTACGGCGCGCGCGTCTATACGCTAAGCGCCGTAACGACCACCCTATCATTAAACGTAATATTTTTACGATTCGTCATCGTCGTAAATACGGCCTCCGATCGATACCCCTTCGATACGTTCATATTTTATTTATAAAGTCTTGTAGTTCGACGGTAGCTATGTTAATAACGTCGTTCCCTACGCAATTTATAAACCGCGCCTTATTAAACGTATACACCCGTTAGGTTCGTAATATTATTACAAGTGTGCCCGAGTATTTACGCGGCACACCGTACGGTGAGACTTGCATCGCGTCCGCCATAATCGCGGCGATACGTCGTAAATTCCTCGTTTCCGTCCGAAAGTGTATACGGTATTTCGAAACACGGCCGCGGACCGCTTGAGAGCGTTCCGTTATTCGTCCACAGTTTCGATTACGTTTGTTTTCGTATTCGAAAAGATTTCGCGGCCGACGACCGTTGTCCAACCGTATTGAGACGACTCGGGCCAATCGCGCGTAGGTGGAATCGCAACGCCGCGATATAATACATATATGTCGTACGATAGTGTAAAACGAATATTACGTTTATAAACGTTCCGTTTGCCGTACGGCGTTTCTTTTTCCCGACCGTTCGACAATACGCGACGGATATTCGAACGTCGATATTTTTCGTAGTTGGTTTCGTTCGTTTTTTGTTGTTTTTTACGGCGCAAACAACGACGTGGCCAACGCAATTCGGCCGATCGTTTCCTCCGCCGTCGTAAATTCTCCGCTCGTCGTTCGTCACGACCAAATATTCCGGAGACGGGCGTTACGTCGCGAAGTACTATTGTAAGCCACGTGGAAACCCGTTGTCTGAGCCCGCGTATAAAATAATAACGATAATAAACGTATCGTGTCGTTGTAGCGCGCGGCGGTGTGGCGGCACAGACGTCGTCTTATTAACGGCGGCCGCGGCACATCTTGCAAGCTGCACCCGACGACGACGGACGGTCTTCTCGAACAGCTGCCGCGCCCGCGTCCTTTCCCCGTCCCTGTATACCGTTGTTCGTCGTTAGGCAGGTTAGGTACGCGCGCGCGCCTAATAATATATATATATATACACGCGTTATAATCTTAGAACGTAATATTTCCTCTTCGTCTCGCCGCCTCTCCCCTCCGGGGCCCCCGGTGTGCGATATAGGGTCGTTAATGTACAGGGTGATTTTGGTTTTTTTCGATCACGATTGTTCGCCAAAATTTCGGGGCCAGATTTCGTTCGGGCTTTTTTTTTCGAAAAATCGTTTGTTTTGTAGATCGTTCCCGAAACCGATAATCCCATCGTCATTCTACACGCCATTACACCTCGAACGACCGATACGTTCTAGACGACCTGCGTATTATTTTTTTGTCCTACGGAACTAAAAGTGAACGAAACGAACTCGGATATTTCGTGTAATAATAATAATACCGAGTCGATTTTCGTGCGGTTCGGCGGATACGGTAATTTCCGTTAGAGCGTCCGTCTCGGGAAAACGGTCGACATCTTTTATACGTCCCTTTCGAACGTTTATTATTCGGCAAGTGTTCGGGCGATTTCAACGCGAGCGAATTTCTTTAAAAACTACCGTTTATTCGAATCGACGTAATTTTCCGTAAATTACGATTTCGTGGTTACGACTTCAAATCGTACGCACACATTTCTCCTATTTACTTCTCTCTAAGTGTTCGGCCGCCGTTCCAACAGGCACGCCACCTACGCGTCGTCCACGCGGTCTTTTATTCGATCCGGACGCGGGGGGGGGGTGGACCTGTCTCTACGCGAGTGCGTAGCGGACCGGCGACTTTAGGCTTTTCGATCGGAAAGCCACCGCGGTTGCTAGAGTTCACGTAGAGCCGACGGGTTGGAGGGGACGTACTCTGTTCGGAAAGAAATCGTATTAATATCTCCCGAAATTCGGCCAGGTGTCGACAATAACGAAATCTTACCCCGTATATCTTACCGCGTATAAAACGTTATATAGTCGGGCGCGCGCGCCTCGTATTTATAAAAACCCGTCTTGGCCGTGTTTGGGAGCCGCGACGAGCCGGGTGTGTTTGTGTGTACATTATGTACGCGACGGACACGATAATATGTAGACGAAGGGCGCGTGCCCGACACACGTATGTTACGACGTGTGCGTGTGTGTGTAAGTACGGCGCGCGCGCGCGCGCGTTTCCAGCTGGCTGACTGCTTCATCCTCCCCATCGCACGAGACAATCGCGCGCGTCTTGCGTACTACAACCGTCGTCGTCTTTTCTTTTCCGGCCGAGGACGAGGAGGATTTTTGTTCGGGCTTTTGTCCTAGCCCTTCGCAATACGCCAACATCTATACTTATTGTCTTTTCCCCGGCACCTTTTCTACCTTTCTTTACGGTCCCTCCGCCGTCGGGTCTTGTTTTCGCTTTTCGCGCGCGCGTGGTCTCGCTTTTTATTCATTGTGTCCACCGTCTTTTCTGTACATATATTTCGTTTAACGTATTTATATATATATATCGCGCGCCCCCGAACCGTCGAAGACTTTTGGCCCGTGCAGCTGCGCGCAGGTGCGAGCGACGACGTCTACGATAATAATAATAATATACGCGCGGCGTACGAAAATCTCGGCAACGTGCCGCGCTTACGTGTCTTCTCACCTGCCGCCGCCGATATGCGCGCACGCAACGTTCGGCGGCGACGTGTGTTGTCTTGTTATTCGATCGCCGGTGTTTCGTATATAGTACAACTTCGTTATGACGCCCTCGTCGGAGACGAACAGAACCCGAAATACCGGGAAATCATAAAAACTCCTAAAAAACAAATCGCGTTTATTTGAAAGCTCGATCGAAGCGCGAATATCTACGTACACGTGTCGCCAGTTTTACGGAAAATTCATAGAGAGGTTCGGGGGTGGAGCCGGCGCTGAGACGACTTCGCGAATCTCTGAATTCGTGACGCAATTGTCCGAACAGACGCCGCGAGTCGGGAACGACGTAATTTTCACATAGAATAGGAAGAAAACAGCAAAATAATTCCTCTAACGAGTGAACGTCGAATAGACAACTTACCTCGGCGGGGTTCGGGGGAAAAGGAGCGTTCTGACCATGAAATCGTTATTACGAAGTTTTACCGTAACGCACGGGTCAGACTCGTCCGACGACGTATTCTTAACGATTTGCAGTCGGGAATCCGTTTTCGCGACCGGGAATCTGGTCCGACACTACTCGGGGTCGAGGGGCGGGTACACGGTTCGTTCGCTCGGCGTAATTCGATTACGCGACCTGAGACGGTTCGTCCCGCGAGCGTAATTCGATCGAATTCTAAATACCTCGGGCCCGTTACGATAGTTTCGACGGAACGTACGTTCCGAACGTCCGAATCACGGCGGCTATCAGCGCTTTTCCGGACGCGGGGTGAAAAACCGAACGACGTATTTAAATCGCTATAAACGATTTATTTCTCGGGACGTAACGATTGAAACGGGCGAACCGCTCGACGGAACTAGTTGAACCCGAATTGCATCGATCGAATCGTCTCATTCCGGTTACTCGAGCGGAAACACGACGAGCTAACCTTCGTTTTCAAAACTATACGTATTAAAAATCGACGGTACGACGCTCTCGATCGTAAAACGAGCGAAAAAATTGTACGAAAATATTTTGCCCGAGAAACGTTATCGACGTTACCGTTCGGCAATCAATACCGTTGCCGACGACGTATTTTAAACCGTACGACTTATTCGCGTTTTAATCGCGCCGATTAAGCGATTCGTAACGTATGATCGAGTTTGCGGCGATAATTCGAAAAAATATTCAACGGTAACGTCTAAAACGGTCGTCCCTTTGTGCGCGTATAAGTGTACGGGCGAGACGTTCGCTGGCCGCATTGTGCCGCCCTTAATAGATCTTTTCACCTGCTGCCGTCGCACGGCGCAAGAGTCGACCGCGACGAACTGTATTTTCTTCTTACACGCTACTCCTTCGTGTTCTCGATTCTTTTCGATTTTCTCGTCTCTTTTGTCGTCGTCATACATAACACCCGTCTCCCGTGTATGTATGGTCGCGAGCGCGCGCTACAATCCGTCCGTATACCCCACGCTGCTATTGTGTCCCTCCAAATCGTTTTCGATCGTAAATCCCTCGGCGTACGAGGGGTTTTTTCGTTGTTGTCCATTTCTTTTTATTTCCACGCGCAACCGAACGTACCGTACGATATCGTGTCGTGTGCTACGGCGCGCGTCCTCGTAGCACGCGTTCCGTCCTAGTCTCGAACGGAATCGCGCGCGCTTCGCCTTGCGCCGTAATGCGCGTACGAACATCTGGACAACCGGTCGATTTTATGCCCCACATAAATTACACGCTCCGTAATTTTTCTCCTTGTTCGTTTTTATTTTGTTTTTTTTCCATTTTCGACGAACATCTGTATTCTATTACACACATACACGTCGGATAACGATAGATAGAACGCTAATTCGTATCCGGGTGTCGGGCACGTTTTCGCCCATAGGATCGTAACGAGACGCGCGCGCGACGTTTAAAAATATTAATCGTCACGGCCGATTGTCCTCCGTAAAGTTAACGTTTCGATCGTAAGATTTCGCTTAGTTCGTCCACCGTTATTCGAAACGTACTATTCGTCTTACGCGCGCGCGCTAGCGATAAATCGTTTCGACGGATTACCGTAGTCGGAAACTTTCTTCGCTCTCATTCGTTATTCCGTCTCGCCAAGCGATTCGATTCGAGGAGCCGTACAATAATGTTCGTAACAATAAAGCTCTTTCAGTCGTCCGCGATCGATTATCGGATCTTATTTTTCGGGGTAACGATAATAGAAATACAGCTATTATTCGGTACACCTATATTACGTACGCAATTCCGTGCCGACGTCAATAACGTGACATTATAAACGAATATTTCCGGAGACTATTATTAGATATTTGTCGAGCTATTCGAAAATGGCATAGTAAACGCCCTAATATAGAGCCGTTTCCGAGCAAAATATACGCCGTATGTATTCAGTGGCGTACTAACAGGGGGGGGAGAGGAAGTTTTTTAGGAAAAATTAATTTCTCACGAGACGTATATTTTTAGTATAACGAAAAACTAAAATATTTTTAAACTTCAATACACGTTATAATATTAACGCGTTGGTTAAAAATGAAAAATCTATTAAGGTGTTTATAACGAGTCTCGTTTCGTTAGGGTCATCCGATTTATTTATTTAAAATTAACCTCCCCCCCCGGAAATTCAGGTCTAAGTATGTTATTGTACGTATTATCCCTACTTTATAGATTCGAACGTACGTCACAATGTTATCGTTTTCTAAATTATAAGTTGTCGTCCTATATATATATGAATTTTTCTTATTTCTTTTTCGAATTTTTCTTTTTCCGGCTCTACTACGATTATATATATATATATATATAATCGATATTATTAGTTTATCAATTTTTCCGATCGCCACAAAAAAATGTTCGATACCAGACACAATAACCATTTACCGTTAAATGCCAACTACGCCAACCACAGTCGTAGTTCGTACAACTTTGATTATGCTGTTACTATTCCTTATGTTTTATGAACTTCTATTGATTTGTTACTATTGTTTAAGTTGTATGGATCTTTATTGATGTGCGGCGTTAAACGATACATTTTTTCCCAGTGTCTTTAGAGCGACAACGAGCCGACGAGCTACGTGTCGATCGTGCCATTATTATTTCCTAGACTTTAATACGCAGAAATAACCGGCGACGCGTATTTTTTATACAGAAAAACGCGTATAGTTTTTTTTTCGTACCGTCGTTATTATAAACTATATACGATTTCGGCGAATTTTATTCAACCAGGGCGTATAGCGCGCAACGTAACGTTATTATTAGAACGGGCGTGGTGAATATTACACGTACGAAGAAGGCACGCGTTAATTGTAATCGGAACGACCGTCGTGAACGCCGAACGTTATTTTATAAAAC
This sequence comes from Geopemphigus sp. TES_GeoC_2020, assembly GCA_025469175.1. Lineage (NCBI taxonomy): Eukaryota > Metazoa > Arthropoda > Insecta > Hemiptera > Aphididae > Geopemphigus > Geopemphigus sp. TES_GeoC_2020. The sequence continues at coordinate 11,895 of JAIPRN010004716.1, forward strand.
GAATAACCGTTGGTTCGTTCGGCGAGCGGGGATTTTGTTCGAACGACTGAGCAGGGTAACGTCATACGCGACCGTGATTTTTTCCATACACCCTATATAACGATTACGACGGAATTTCACTAATAATTATAATTCGTCGTGTGTATATATACACACACGTATATTTAATATTATAAGGGTAGTCGAACGGATTTTATTACGCCCGTATTTACCTCGGATTAGGTTTCAAACGCGCGTTGGCGCCGAGAGTTGTTCGGCTCTTTACAAACTGCCCTCCGGCTATACGTGTATGTATGCACACGCGTTGATAAAACTACCCGGGCACGCGTCAAGAAGACGATAATTGTTGTACAACGGTCTTGTCTATGAATCATCCTTTGAAATAGGTAGTTTAGGGTATCTATGATACGTTTACCGCGCGTCCAATTGTATCGAAAGCGTTATTTTTCTCTTTGGATTTGTAATTACGCCGCGATAGTAGTATAATTTATATATAATTGATATACGTACATGACGAAACGACCACTTGTTGAGCAGGTGACCACGTTGTTTTTATTTTCGTTATATATATATATTTTTTTTTCGTCGGGCGTACGAGGCGTCGGTATTTAAAAGCTGTTCCAACTATTGGGACCACCTGTCGATCGTCCGTGGTAGCCACCTGTCCACCAGTTTTTGTCAGTAGACTCGTGCCACTTCCTCGGAATATAAAAACCGTCAGCTGCTGCTGCTGCTGCTGCTGCGTCTGACGCGGATCGATATAGGGTTTTTTCGTCTCGTATAATTACGACGCCACCGAAACCTCAAACCGGCGTTTGTGTGTAATACATTAACGATCGCTCGAAAGATCCTACGGCACCGCGGTGTCCCCGACTTCGCCTACAGGTCGTATTGTCGATCGGCACGACGGATTTTCGTAAAATATATAACGGCGGCCCGTAGTAATTATCGATTGTACTCCCGACAAATACCGGCCAATGAGGCGCCGCGGTTTATATCCTGCGCGACGTGTACCGCGGTTCTACTTTCGCCATATTACTTTATGAAACGTTTCAGCGGAGCGAGATAGTTCGCGTCGTATACAGCTTTGTACCGGGCTAATAACGGATGTAATTGTTATTGGTAAAACCGCGCCGTCTAAAATACAGAATACGTAGTTCCGTTCGGAAACCGAACAAAATGATTTTCGTACGAATCTCAGCTAATTTCGTTTAAATCTATAATTATATACATTCACGTACGCGTTATACTTCTGTGCTCTTGTTCTTGTCTAATCGCGTTAGTCGTCACGTTTACACAGTAACGTGAAATAAATTGAACAAGGATTAATAAAACGTCACAAGTTCTACAGTCAGCGAAGCACATTTTACTTCTCGATTTTCAAAAATAAATTTACACCGTAAATAGCGCTAATACACCCGGACTACTCCGTGGTGGTGACCACGCCGAGACCGTATCACGTTCAACATGAGCCGAAGACCGCCGATAACATCTACAACCGACCACAGACGAGCACAAGAAGTTCGACGTGTAACGACAGGACCGAACAACGGCAACGAGCGGCCGACGGCCAGTGCCCCAACGATCAGTCGCCGGTACGCGAAGAGCGACCGTGCGACGAGACCGAAGAGGGACCGGTGGTCGAACCGAGATACGACCCGAAAGAGTTGCGGGACGCCGC
>JAIPRN010004717.1:0-13575 GCA_025469175.1 Geopemphigus sp. TES_GeoC_2020
TTTTAAATAAACGATGGCGACTCACGGGTCCGAAGTACTGCCTTCAGGCTTTCCGGGCCAGTGAGGGTATTGCCGATACCGTTGAAAAAAAAAAAAGCGGGGGACGTGGGCCCGAGACGTCACGAGGCTACACGCCCGACGTTACCGGGAGGCGACGCGTTACCCGTACGTGTATTTTCGTTTCGTTTTTATTTTTCGGCCGAATCGTAATCTGTACAACAATAACGCCGACGCGGCAACACCGGCTCGCGTATGTGTTTCACTCGAGAGCGCCATGCGCGCGCGCGTCCGTTTCGCCCGGCCCGTATTAAATACGATTACGTGGACTACTTAAGTACCCCCGGAACTCCGTCGGTCGCGGCCGTTATCTGTAAAAGTATTTCTAACGCGTACACGCTCGCGTGTAATAATTACAACGCCGAAGACGCGTCTCATCATTAGGAACGCGGCGGACGATAAGCTCCGGTCAATATTTACAGTGGAGATATATATACATGTACGTGTAGTACACCCTTCGCGGCTCAACTTGGCCTCGCGTTTGCGCGTGTGTGTGTGTGTGTGCGCGTCGACGATACAAAGACAGGTGGAAAAAACACACACACACACACACGCGTGCGCGCGCGCATACCGGCGGAAGTAAACAAAACGCGGGGGTCAAAGATATACGTACGACGCGAGATAGTGATAGCGCGTGCGTGCGCGTGCGCTCGCCCGAGATTATTACACGTAATTTTTTTCCCTTTTTTTTTTTTATATTTATATTGCGCGCGCGCCCGCGTATCGTATTTTATATTGCGTTTTTATTATATTTATTTATACTTAGGGCGCACTTGCGCGGCGTTACATTATCGCAGTCACGTCGGCTTCGGGTGGCCCGGCCTCTCATAATCGGCCGTCCGGATTCCGAGACACTGTACTCTACTCGCCGCCATACTCTCGTAAACGTTTGCCAAAAGGATAAACATATTATTATAATATCGTCTACGTTCTCTTTGTCGCTCCTTCCCACGCACGCACGCCGCTACCGCGACGACGACGACGACGAAAAATAATAACGATAAAAAAAATCCGCGCCGGATCTCCAAGACGCGCACGCACGTGCCCCGCCGGTAATCCCTAACCACCGGCCGTCTTAGCCACCATCCGGCGGCCCATGGATCGGACGCGCAGATGCTTTTCGCTAACCTTTCGAGAGGGACCATCGCTTTTTTCGTCTCTCTACTCGCCCGAGTACGGACGACGGCCGCCGTCGTCGTTCCATTGTTCGTCCCGTTCATTGTCTAAGTCGGTTTTTTTTCCCCGACGACGACGACGACGCCCCAAAAGGGCAATCTGTACGCGACGTCGCCGGTATTCCGTCAAAGTCGCGAGCGCTGCTGCTGCTGCTGCACCCTTTCGGACGACGACGACGACAAACAACGCGGAGACAATACCGCGTGGTTTCCTTATCTATTAGGTCGCGCTCGAGAGTCGGCCACTTAACTCTTTGTGTTTCCAGGTAAATGACCTAATCGGTGGAAACCGTTGCGACACCAATAATACCGCTTATCGTCGTCTCGTATATGGCCCCGAAGGAACCGTGTCAACAGCAAACAACGCGGCGCGCGTTCCGTATTTTCGTCGTCGTCAATATCGCGCCGGCGTTTTTCGTTGCGCCGGTGACGTCGTACGTGGCCCGTCCGTCGCGTGGCTCGGGCTCTCCCGAGCAGCGCGGGACACGATCGTCCGCGCCGTTTCCGATTTTCGTACCGTCGTTCGTCCGTTACCGTTGCGACGGTTCGAACGTGTCCGGTTTTACAATTTCGTCCACTCCGGGCGGTATCGCCGCCACCGAAACGTAATATTACGTCCGCAATTGCGCTTGCAATACACCCGGCGGACGTACCGTCGTGAACGCCACACACCGAATTCCCGGGCGAGTGTCCCCGCGTGTACGTCGAATTTCCGTCTACCGAGTGTTTTCGTTACGGCGACCGTGCCTAAACGAGGTTCTCTAGACGGTCAATCATTTTGAACAAAACCTTTTCAAAACGATCCAAGCACGACCGGTTAGAAACCCGTTTGACGCTTGAAGCAATGACGGTGATCGATAGAAAGTTTGAACGACACAAAAAGGGCGCTTGATCGTCTAGGGAAATATCCGTCGTTAGTCGCTCGGTGGAAATCGTGGCGTCCGCTACCGAAACCGAGATTCCCGATGACTCCGAGCGGCAATTCGTTAGCTTATTAATCGACTTATGTCGCGATCGTCCGGAAAGTGAAGAACAACGATTGGTCCAACAGAAATAAAAAAACGAATGCGGCGCTGGAGAAAATCGCGAGGGCGTTAAAAGTGCTAAAAGCTCCGTTTCACCGTGAAACGATTGTAAGCGAAAATTAACGTTCTCGGTACAAACTTCAACAGAGAGTTCAAGGCCATCGAGGGAAAGAAAGTGTCGGGAACAGACGACATATTATAGAACAAACAACACGCGCGCGTTGCTCCGATTTCTGATGTGGAGGGTTTCGATCAGAAGATTGAAGGGCGCGTCAATCGTTTGATCAAGCAGATTGATCGTCTAGGGACTCTTCACGGGATTTCGGCCGCGTAATTACGATCGGGCCGAACGGTCGGGCGCGTACGGCGGTTTGCGAATGTTGAAAATCGTGGAACACTGTTACCCAAGACGGGGTCACGTCAACGATTGTTTCGTACGATTCTAACCCGTAGGCGCGAGCTAGCGCGTTCGTGCTCGAGGAATGATCGGCGGCCGTCCGCTGTCGGCGTCGGTATAATGGAAACACGAATATAGCCGACCGGGCCGTGCAATAATGATAGAGGACGCGAACGATATTACGGCGTAAGTGAGCGCGTCGGAAAAGAAAGCGCCGCGTAATTCGATACGACGGCCATGTGTTCGCGTAACATTATCGAGACTGTAAAAAAGTAAAAATAACTACGAAAACGCGTTTTTTTCGTTATTCCGCGTACATTTTTACATAAATATATATATATATACGTAACGCGAGGTGTATAATGGTTCGCGTATAAGGCGCGCGCGCTTTAATAATAAAAAAAAAAAACGTTTCGGGCGAGGTGTGTCGTGTTTGCGAGCACCTATACGGGCGTATAATACGTGACTGTGTGTGTTTGTAGGGTGTAGGAGAGAATCGGACGCGTTTTAAACGGATGAAAAAAAAATCGCGCGCGATAATAATACGCGAACAATCGAAAAGACGAGACCCGGCGACGATCACACCTTGCTAAATAATCTCAATGGACGCGTCGCGTAATCCGAGACGATTCTGACAGGGTACGCGTTATATAGGTGCGTGCGTGTGTACCCGTCCGACCTGGGCCAGGGAGGTGGACGGGACGACGACGACATCGGGGCCGACATTACACGGGACGCACTTTTGACGGCTGATATACGGCGGGTGTGGGGGCCCGAGGGTCAAGATCCCACGGCGACGACGGCCGTACATTTTTTCGGTTTATATTTTTGTTATATTTAACGCGACGCCCGTCCGGGTCACAATGGACCGTGACGCGATCCTTGTCAAAAAAAGAGAATTCCGAAAAAACGTCCCGTCGAACGCGTGTACACGCTACGTTTGTGTATACGAAAATGGCCACCCTGTCTGTCCGCCCGGAAGAGACGTTTCGACGGGCGCGATGTGTACGTTTTGCAGTCGTTTGTTGGTGGCGAACGTGCGCTTCACGAACTGCGCTTAAACGGCCACCGGTTCAATACCAATGTTCGCGGACGGGGACGAAAAGCGAATAATAACTAACGTTGGATACACGAACGCTATAGGAGCGTAGACACGACGCGGCTATTAAATTCGTTGTTGGGTCGTTAAATAATAAAATTGGTATTCTCCCGTCCTTCTTTACACTGTTTCAATGTACCGCTCGATCTACTGCGCATTCCTAATACCGCCACCATAGCCAACGAGCCTTTAAGACAACTAATGTCCATCGTATTTAGTTTGATGTACGTGATTAACGTTAGAGAATGTATATACGAATCGTATATTGTTTTTGTGTTTTTCAAAAGGCCCGTCAAATTAATAAATAAATACGTACGACGAACGTCAATATAAAATACACGGGCGTTCGTAATACGATACCGATAAATAACGACTTGGAATCACGTGTGCGAGATAAATAAAACGGAACGGGCGCAGTACTTATCGTTCACTTTGTCGACGTAACAACGCGAAAGTACATAGAAACGGCGGTACATCACCGTGACGACAACGATTTGTGCGAACTACTCGAATCACACAATTGTCGCGACCAACTTTGACGGCGCAACAGACACCAAGAGAACGATTGTTTCTTAGGCAGAACGACGACTTATTTTGTATATTATTTTCGTCTATAATAATCGCGCCGGTCGTTATCGGTCGTCCGACCGATATATCGTGGCGCGAACTAAACGATTCGAGTATCGCGAACCATCGTGAAAACGAAAAAACGCCGCGCTCGTTTTTCGTCACGGATTGTCCGCGTCGCGATTGTCCACCGATGGACCGCACTTGGTATGTACTTATACCGACGGCGTAACCGGACTAGCCCGCTGACCGACCACCGCGCACGCCCCGGTCCCGGCCGCGTAAGTAACCGACACACCGGCGACTTTATACCTGACGTCTGGTATCCGTATCGTCCGAAACGCGCGCGGGCTCGTATCGTCCGGACTCGGCGGTCCCCGGATGGTCGGCCGGCGAAATACGTCCGTTCCGCTCGGGCGTGTCGAGTTATCGGAATGTAATTTTGTTCTTCCGCCGTACGTTCGGCCCCAATATTATTTCAACGACGCTACGTGGCCGACCGTTTAAACGTCGTAGTTACACTCCCGTAAGGTAACGTAAATTGCTCGGGCTTAGTATTTCGGTATCGCGTTCGAAGGCGTCGCCGAAACAAACGTCGTCCCTTTATTACGGCCACGGTTGTCGCGGCAACTTAAAAACCGTTTCTCGGTTGTTTAACGGCCACGCGACGGCGTTTCGTAATTGGATCGAAAAAGTACGTTCGTCGACCGGTTCGCCCGTTAAAGAGGCCACAAAACGAACACCTCGAGCTTCGGAAATCCTTGGCGACGACGTACGTACCGCGATTGCGTATTGACGAAACGAATACCGCGACGCAACGACGGCCAAATATTGCGCCACCGAAAACAATTTCGTTTCGTATCCGAGCGCGCCCGAGTTGCGTAAGTATATCGACGACGATCGAGACTGATCGGATAACGATGGCGAATTCAATAGCGACGCGCGACGGGCACATTTCCGACGACGTCCGCGAAAACCGAACAATTACACGATAACGGTCGCGTTACCGTAACGACCGACCGCCATATTGCGCAACGCGCGAACGTTTTGCTTTCTAATTATGATAAATCGGCCTTACCGGGTGGTGGTTACCGGTAGGTAACCGCGGGTTAACGACCCGAAAACTCGCGGCCATCGTTCAACGGCCATTGGACGTGTTACCGGTCCCGAAGCGCGGTTTTCGCCCGTAACCGGACGATCCGTCCCGGACGCTGGTCCGAACCATTTTTCGACGCGTTCCGCGGAGGTGCGCCGGCGTTTCGAAATTACCGTGTACCGAAATTCGTTTTCGCAGTGTCCGCCATTCGCCCGTGCCGTAAATGCCCGGCCTCCCTCTATTACCGTCGACCCGGTCGGTGTACACCGTCTTCGGGCCGATCCGCCGGAAACAACGTCGGCCGGCGAGTGGGAGCCGCCGCGGAATTTCTCGGGACGAGGACCGGAAATTGGAATTCGGGAGACGTGGCTTGGCCACGTATTTACGCGCGACATATTGTTATTAGGCGCGCGCGTGTGTGTACGACGGTCGATTAATTAATTTCCGACTCTCCGCGGAGAGCGTCTATTGTTTCCGCCGCCGCAGTGTACACAACGCGCACGCGCGCCCAATATTATTATTTTTCATTATACGTAACGCGCGCGGTATGATAATGAACGGGAAACCGCGTCGTTGTTAGGTGTAAATCGCGAGCGCGCGTTAAAGAACCTATAAAAACCCGTCGGAGAGATAACTAATCGGGATAATAATAATTAAAAAAAAAAAAAAAAACCCCGGGACTCGTTTGGTTTTTTACGCCGCGACGACGATAATAATAACGACGTACTTTTCCGTAATAATAACGTCGCGCACGCGCGTCCCGCGTTTCTATTATTGTTATTGATCAAACGAAAAGTAATACTCGCGTACCGCGTGTGCGTGTATAAATATATATATATATGCGCCGTACTTACGCCGTGTAACGACGTCGTTAATTCGAGACTTTGTGCCGCCGAACGGCCCGCGCGTTATAGGTCGTTCGGCGAAACGACGGCATTTTTTCGACGGAAGAATTCGTTTTTTCACGGCCCCCGCGACGGTTCGATTTCGGCCGCGACGTTGGCCCCCCGGGTACGACGGGCGTTTAAAAAATTAGCGGACCCTCCACGCGCCCGTTCATTGTGCGTTTGGCGATACACGGTCACGCGGGCCCCCACACAATGGCCATTATTCCGCGTTAACAATGAGCATTATGAAATACCCCAATTTTTTGGTCGGACATCGCACGGGGGCGACCGACCGATATATAATATCCGTCAAAAACGTTATTCGAACGTTTTCCGGGATCGGCGGCGCGCGTCCGCGGGAATAATCGGACGATAACCGACGGCGACGAGGGCGCGCCGGCTGAAATGGCGAAAAACGAACGTCGCGGACGAAAGTATGGCACGCGGGGTACGTAACGTCCTGCGATCGAACGCCGGGCGAGTGGTACTCGAAACTGCGCGCGCGCGAGTTCAGCGTAGGCATACGTACATCGGAACCGGTCGTTTAATCGTCGGTTTCGGGAGTTTCGTTACGGGTTTTTACGTACGGCGGTAAACGTTGTGTTTTCGTTAAACGCGATCGAATCGCCTCGGCCGTCCAGAGAAGTCGCGATACGCGTTCCCCTCGTCCGATTTTATAACAGTCGCGCGTGTCCCCGCGCGCTACTTCGGCCGGGTTTTTCGGAATACCGGCGGCGCGTTTAACGGACGAGGCCGCCCGTTTCCCGTATTATCTCGCCGTTCGGATTTTCGGTTCACCGGTGTCTCCGGTTATGCCCAATCAATCCGTTCGCGGTTCACGCGGCCGCAATACGCTTACGTACGCTTTTGTACGAGACCTATTGTTACGATCGTTCGGTTCGCCGGAAACGGTCGAGGAACGCGATTTTGTCGCGTACGTATTTTTAGAATCGCCGATTGCGGACGATAAAAAAAAAAATCGCGGTTAATCTCCGCCTATCGTCAAACGCGGGTGACCACACACACGCGCGCGCGCGCGCGCGACCGTACGACGAAACCCGACACTCGGTGACGGTCGTGTTCGGACGGCCGTTTGAATAATAATAATACCGACGACACAATAGGTTCGCGTACGGAAATTATCGCGGAATTTTATTATTCCGATTTTTTCTCCCCGTAACCGGCCGCCGAACGTGCCGACTATATTACGTCAGTCCGCGTCAATACACGCCAAAACAGCGGTGTTGGCTGTGCACGCGGTGCTCGCGGGGAGGTGTAACCATAGGCCCGCCGGTAGGGTAAATAACGTGTTTGGTCAATGAAGCTCGCGCATATTTTCGCTGTGGTCCCTAGCCAACCCGCGTTCGTATTTGATCGATAACGTACGTCGCCTATACAGACGCGGGCGTATAAAATACGTTACGCCGGTTCGAACGAAAATCGCGTCGACTATTGTCGACGACGACGACGACGACGACTCCCTCTTCTGGCGTCGATCGAAAACGGACGTTTTTTTTTCCCGACGAGTTAACTAACGACGCCGCGCACTCGGCCGCAAACGATACACCCGTGTCGATTCGCGTAAAACTCGTCGGTAGTTTTTCGCTAAACCGCGCGATTCGGACCCGCGGCGCTGCGCGCGGCTTGTACGTAACGGCCGCGAACGGTGGCCGTTACGGGGTACATTCGATATTCCGTCCCTTTGCGCGAGACCGCCGCTAAGCGAACACGTTACGTCGGCCCTGTGAAACAAACGCCGACGTTTTTTACGAACGTGAAAAAAATCTCGTCGCTTTTTTCCTATTTTCGACCAGTGGTCGGTACGAACGAACGAGAAAATGTCTCCGCCGGCGGCCGATGCGAAAACGTTTTCTGGCGTACACCAGGCCGGCCCGTCGTCCCGTGCGAATCTCTTAACGACGCGTCGCACCACCGGACGCGTAATCTCGCTCGGCGCTTGGGGCCGGCCGAACCGGCGAATCGGAACGTCGCTTAAAACCCGCCGGGTCGCACGTCCCCGTCGGTCGCGTGTTCGTAATTTTCGCGCGCGACCGTCCGTCGTAACGTTCCGTCGTTTCCTGTACGCGACTGTGTGTGTGCTCGTCTTCCTCGTCACCAGCTGCGCCGAAGATTCCGCGCGGCGCGTATGTGCCTCGCGCGACCCTCGCCAGGAGCGGAGGGGGGAGGGGAAACGGTTCGGGCTCATAAATCCCGGGGAAAAGTCCGGAGACACGCGCGTTTACCGTCGGGGTCATTTGGGCCGGTGATACGAGACGGCCCGCCGTGGATAGAGCTTACGTCATTAGCGTTGTAAACGATACGACCGCAGTCACGACGACATGTGGTGTTCGAGATAACGAAAGACGCACAAGTCGGGTGTACGATTACGGGGATACGTATTGTTCAGGGACGAATTTCGTCGCTGGCGTTCCCCCTCCCCCCCCGTTGTACCGATACGGCGCGTCTTCGTCGGACTGGAACGTGTCCGACGATCGCGATCGATTCGGTCGAAAGGGAGACCTTTTTTTATGATGGACCGAGCCCTTAGGCGGTATAGGGACACGGTCGAAAAGCTCCGGGGCCGTCGACGCGCTCCCGGCACGACTTTGCCATTTTACGTTCCCCGTGCCGCTACGTTTTGCCGTCAAGTCGACGATATATTTATACGCGCCCGTTATCGGGCCGAGTTAACGTACAATAATGGTAATAATATCGTCAGCTGCGTCGGCAGGTCCCCGCGCGGTCAGAGACCGTTTCCGCGGCGGTCCTGTGGGAAACGGCGTGTTCTCCGCGCGTTTATGTACGAGAGGAGAAAAAACCGCGCGAAAAGGACCGGGGAGACGTAATAATAATAGTAATACGGTCGACAATAATCGCGCGCGCGCGGAGTTTCTCTACTACGGTGCCTCGGAAACGGGCGATCGCGCCACGGTGACGGCAACGACGATTACGTGGGGCGAAGGGGAAAATCCGCTAATGGGGAACATTACACCCCAAAAAATAATAATATACGTTAAATTCGGCCGGGCGTTTTTATGGAATATATATACTATTATTCGGGACGTCGCCCGGCTGTTTATTCAAATGACGACGACGACTACGTTATAGGAATATAATGCGTGTCGTCTGGTGGCCGATTCCGGGACGAAACCCTCGGGAAAAAAAAAACAAAAAACGAAAACAACAAAACGGAAAAAAAGAACGCAGCTGAGAAGGGAATACCGTCGAGCCGGCCGGGCACAATGACGACGTTGACCTATAACCTGTACGGGCCGCGAGGTGTGATGACCTCTTGAATACGGGCGCAGTTGCCACCGCCGCCGGCCGGCGTATGACCAGATGGCTCCCGCGAAACGGCCGTATTTTCGCGATAAAAGGCGGACGCCCCGTGTTTTACACGCCCGGCGCGCCGCCGAACGCCGGCGGATTTTCTACGCCGTTTTTCGGTAAACGCAACGACGCTACGGCTTTTTCGCGCCACCGGCCCCCGGTGTATTCTACCTCGGTCGCGGGCCCAGTCCGAGTCACCGTCGAGAAGTCGGTTTGGGGGGGGAGGGGGAATTGAACAATCGTAACGTCCGTCGCTTTGACGAAAAACGCGCGCGGGTATTATAACGTTCGTACGACGCCGACCATTTAACGGATACGAACGTTCGCGCGGATAATCGTTACAGTGGCGGCCGTTTACGGACAATTATCGTACAAGACTCGTTCCCGACGAATATACTCCGTACGGTGGTAATCGAGCGGTCCGCGCGTTTATCCCTCCCGAAAGAGGGGAACGGATTTTCGCGCGCAAATAGAGCAAGGTGTGGGCTGACAAGAGAGGATAGGATACGAGGAAGCGTAGTAGTAGTAGCGTCGTTTACGGATATACCGAGAGTGAATGGACGGTGTTTGGTCGTGTTACGAGAAGATCCTCGGAAGCAGTAAGAACAGTTATGGAATTGGGCGTAGAAGGAAGAAGAGGAAGACCCAAGAAGAAGAAGAAGCGGTCGAACGGGATTGATTGTGCTACGAGGGCTGTTGGTGTGTGCGTGAATGATGCGGGAGTCAAGTGGAAGTTGATGAGTACCGTGGTGGCCGACCACAAATAGCAGCTAGGAGAATAAGGCGAGGTAGAAGATTGTACGTAATAATTGTGCAGTATAATCGCCTTTAATTTTGCAACGGGCCAACAGTATTTGCCAATAAAAGACGTCGTTAAAACGCGAAATTTGAATAAAATTGGTCGAGGTAGACCGGTTGAACGCGTACGGGTGAAATTTCTTTTTCTGCCCATAACGAAATCATTTTTATTTTTGGATTACGTGACCGATGTGGGCCGACCCCGAATAGCTGGGAGAATAAGGCGAGGAACAAGAATACCCGTGGTTATATTCCGCGGGTTATCCCTTTGGAAAAAGAGGGAAACGAATATTCGTGACGAGACATGCCTGCCGCCGCGACGTCCGATCGAAATCGCGACGTATTTATCGTACCGAAAACGCGCCCAGTCGACGCATATTGTCGCCGTACGAATATTAGCGTTCGTACACGCGCAGTGTATTCCGTGAAGAACTTTTCGAACCGTAATTACCTCGTAATCGTTTCGTTACGTACGATCGTCGTCGGCGTACACTAAACGCCCACGGCCATTCCACACCGAATCGTAAGTATCCGTGTTTTGGTAAATAACATAACGCACGCGGGTGCTTTCCGAACGATTCGAAACGGGCTTTCCCGCCGTTCGGTTAATTCGTGCGATTCTATCGTTTTTGGCCGAAATCACGCCGGCGCGTGGTGGTGTGAACAAATCGACCATATCGAAAACAACGGGACGCCTACGAGCGGCGCGAGTACGTCAGGGCGACGAACATTTTGACGAACCGAAACGTAAACGGCGTGTCGGATATAAACGCGTTGCCGTTTTTCATTCCGCAAATAGTTTCGACACGCGACCGTCGGTCGTTACCAGCTATTATTCGGTCGTCGTGTGTTTTGCACGGCCAGCGGGAAACCGCGCGTTTCGGAGAACGAAAGCCACGTACTTGTTTTCCGTCGGTCCGACGGCATCGCCAGCGGTCAACGTGCCTAGGATCGTCCGAGCGCGTCTCTCGGGGTCGGTGGCGGCTACGGGGCGACGGGGCTAGTTTGTCGAAATAGCGGCAGTACCGTTTTCGCCGAGCAACGGTTGTTTGTCCGCGACGGCGGGGCGAATTTTTATTTCGAAAAACGCCGTTCGCGTTGTAGACGAGCGGAAAAGGCGCGCGCGTCAAATTCAACGATTCTAACCGATTTCGAAAGTTCGCGGTGAATTTTTCGCTAAAAATAACGTATTTTTAATTAATAGACGTTCGTGTAAACATTACCGCGGTAACGATCTATACGGATTTATCAGAAAATTCCGAAATAGTCTCCCGTTCACGCTTATCGCCGTTTGTTGACCGTTTACGTGGTGTGTGTATATATATATATGTTACGGCGACACATAATAATACGCGCGCGTACTTCTTGAGCTAACACGAAGATTAGTGCCGGCGGTTGGGTAGAGGTGACCTACCTAATCTCAACCCTTTGCGCGCTCGAATCAATATTTGCCCGGGGAGAATACCGGTTAATACGGGCGGGCGGCGCGTTCGGCGTTTTCGTCCTTTAGATGATAAAATGAACGCGCCGGCCGTAAAAACGAAAACGATATAGTACGCTCCTTGGACGTTACACGACGACCGCCGCGGGGATCGTTCTTTATTTTCGGAAAATAAACCGGCCGAATTATCGGCGCGCGCCTTTTCGGCCGGACCGCGTGGTTCGTTAGGTATATTTAGACCCGAAACAAACACGACGACGGCGACGGCGTATATTATTTGTCCCGTCCGTCCGTACGAACAGATGCGCTCGCATCACGGACGGGACACTCTCACGGTATACGGAACGCACGACTATCGGCGGCGGCGGCGGCGGCGTTCGTGTAAACAACGACGGCGCGTTGCGTAACAGTACACGATTATAAAATATCGGACCGGCAAAGAGAAAAGGGACAAAGTTCCGTGTCTTGTATACATAATACGTGCACGTAACGTAAACACGCGTACGGTTGTTATTTTTCCCAGAACGAAAAATGCCCGTCCGTCCACTCGAAACGGAAGCGTTTTTGTATATATCGAACGTTTCTCTACACGTTCGTGTGTAAAAGACGAACGGTAAATACGCCACGAAAAAAACAAAAAAAAAAAACCCGCGCACCGGACCGACCTGTACAGCGGGGGACGTAATAGGGATCGGACTACACGAGGTCTGTTATTTGCTCGACGACAACATATTTTTGTACATATAGCGTATTGACCCTCGCCGTTGACCAGAACGGCGTTTTTTTTTCCTCGGTTGTTTTTTTTTTTATAGCGATTTTTTTTTCCCGCGCGCTATGTGACGTGTAAACAACAACATAGGGGAACCGTCCATATACACGCAGACACGGACGGTCCATTAAATGTCGTTTAAACGTCCACGTCGTCGTCGTCGCGTATATTGTACGCACGTACGTCACCCTCGACGCGACGTAAACGATAGCGGCGGAGAAAAAATGGAGAAGAAAAAAAAACGAACGCCACCGCCGCCGACCGGCTATTTTTGCCGACCACTTGTAGATCGCGCGATGTTACGCGCTCCGGACACGTTTTAAACGGTCCAACACAACAACGGTGTCGCCGCGACATCGGCCGGGCAGGCGATTCGCCCGTAACCCGAACGGACCGTGAAAAAGTCGTCGACGAATCGAACCACCACGAACTCCGCGCGTAGTAATTTTAGATTACGCCGCCGCGCTACTATTCGAACATAATGGCCAGTGACGACGACAATCTTGCCCGGTTCGGTCGGCACGTAACGAACGGCCAAGTGTGTACAAAGGCTCGCACGCGAACAATTAACCGAAAAATGACGTCGCGTTAACGACGGCGCGGCGGTTGTCAAAACGTACTAATTTCCCCCGGTCCGCGGTGCCGTATATTGTTTTCGTTCGCAGTTTTTTCTGAACGCGCTTTTCCGCGTGTACCGGGGTACGCTTTTGTGTTCGGCGTACGCGGAAAACAAAAAAACCCAACGGATCGTCGTTACGCGCCGATTTGCGGCCTGGCGCGACGACGAAAAAAAAAAACCCTCCCCCCGAAAATCGAATTACGAAAACAAACACCCCGGACACCGAAAATCGACCGTGTAAATCGTTCGCGCGACGACGACCACGCCGGAGTAGCCCGAAAAAAACGCGGCCGAAAGGAAAAAAAATAAACGTCG
>JAIPRN010004718.1:0-13566 GCA_025469175.1 Geopemphigus sp. TES_GeoC_2020
GATTTAAGTCCTCCGGACTTGTTCCCAAAGTTGAAGATGGAGCTCAAGGGGCACACCATTTTGCCACCATTGAAACGATTCAAGAAGTGGTGACCCAAAAGTTCAAGAACATTCCTAATGCTGACTTTTCACGGGCCGTGGACAAATTGGGCAATTATGCGAGAAGGTGTATAGAATGTAACGGTGACTATTTTGAATAAAAAATTGCTTAAAACATTTTTTTTTTGTAACATCAGTAACCTTAGTCTCAAAACTTATGGGACGCACTGTGTATTATCGACGACTCGATCCGCGTAACGCAAACAAACCGTAACGTTCGGACGTGACTTTCGCGTTAGGCGTTCCGGACGATCGGTCCCAGTCGTCGTCCCGTACTCGAGTCCGAATAACCGGACTCTTGATCGCATCGACGTATTTTGTTTGTAATTATTTTTCGTTTTTAAGTACGGCCGATTCTACGCGGCTTGTGATTCGGAATATTAGAAACACGCGTATCTGGAAAGGGCGCCCCGTCAATCCGAACGATGGACAACTCCAACATGTCATTCGAACTTACTAGAAACCTTTCAACCCGTTAATTCGAATAGCGCCAGTTATGTCTTACCAATTACCGAACACCGGTTCCCGCGTTTCGGTCGCGTTCCCGGTCTCGCCAAACGTGTCGGCTACACGGCGTCCGACGTTTTCCGAGTATCTCCGACCGAAGTAGAAACAGAATAGGGGCGGTCTTCCTTCTCCTCGACCGTTTCCTTGGTGACGGGCCACGCACGATTCCTCCGTCGGATAAAGTACCTCTATGGCGGCGCCGTATCGCTTCGTCGTCGCTGTCTCTTAGTCCCACCATAGCATCTCGGCTTCCTTGACGGTTATGTTGTACAAGGACGGAGGGGATGGGGAAATTCGCGACGTGTTCTCCCGGACTTCGAACGTTACGCGGCCGTTACCAAAGGTTCGCGGACGTGACGAGACACACGTGTTGAAAAAGTTCGCCGCCGCCGCAACTCCGCTACTTGTCCGTCCACTAGAACGTTCGGGAGTGAAGTTTTTCGGTAAGACCGCCACGAACATTGTCGCCGTGTTCACAAGCGCTTCCGCTTGTGGTGTTCCAACCGCGGCCGAGTAGTTGCGTACGGTCTGACGACCCCGGGGCGGGTGGAGGGAGGTGCACCGACGAGTTCGTCTTTGGACATACGGCACGGCAATCACGTGTTTAACGGTGAGTCGTTAACGCCGAAAACATCGTTTACCGACCGGCGGGTCCAAAGGCGTGACGATTGGTCGGCCGTAATTACGTTAATTACACGGACCGCGTCGCTACGGGAAATAGTTCCTGGCACTCGGCGTACGGTAAAATTTCGGGTCTGTCCGGCGGACGTATTTCGAGTAGGCGAAGCGCTTAACGCGTACGTCGGAAAAGTCGCCTTTTCGTTCGCCGCTTTCTCCCCCTCCCCCCCCCAAAAAAAAAACCAAAAATTTCGGTAACACCGAACCGTATCCGCTCGTCACCGTCGTCGTCCGAAACGATCACTCGGGCGGTCAAACGATTGGCCGTATTTCTCTGGCGATAACGACAATCCGCTCACGCCGGACCTCTGTTTCGGTTACGCAAAAGTAAGCCCGAATACACGCGTACCGGCGTCTAGAATTCGGGTGGCGAAATTTTCGTTCAAAATAAACCGTTCCGTTACACGGATATCATTGCGTCGGTCGAGAACGTACAAAAATACATTACGTAACATACCACGTCGTCCGTTTTCATTAAACGCGATCTACGGTCCCCAACAAATCGCGTCGGCGCTTTTTCAACACAATTGTCGCCCCTCCCTCCCGCACACACCGAATTCAGTATGTTCACCACGAACGCTTAACACGCACGGTCCCTCTACCTCCCCCATCCAACTCAGTTTATCCGTCGGCCGTAAGAAATTATTTTGTAAATTTGTTAGCTAACGCGGCCACGGCAGATAACGTTCGGGCAGACTGAATTAAAAATACAGCCTCGCGATCGCCTCGTCTCGCCCGCCGCCTCACCACCACCACTCACTCGGGACGTTCGACCGTTCGTGGTTCGTCTAGGGTTAAGCAACGCGTGTATCGTGTTGCTGAGACGCGCGCGCGCGCGCGTGCGCGCGATATATAACGAAGATAAAAATAAATAAACGCACGATCGTATAGGCGCTGCGCGTTTTACTCGCGTACGCGACGTGACAAAGAACACGAGAGGAAGGAGATCGAATAATATTAAACGGTAAAAAGAAAAAAACGAAATAAATACGTTTGTGTGTGTGTGTGTGTATAGTGTTGTTGACTCGTGTGGCTACTGAACGTTTCTCGCCTTATGTAAATATGTACGCGGCGTCGGGAAAAACAATGACTGGATGAACACTTGGTCGGCTCCGCGTTCGTAACGATAACGACGAGACTCGTTTGGAAAGAGTCAATTAACACCCGCGGCCGACGTTCCGATACATTCGCCCGGGTCGTAATATAATAATATTTCGTGTTTCGGGCACGTATTTGGACCGAACGGATTTACGAGACGGTCGTTTACGCGCGCTCGTTATTGTTGTTGTTTATCAACTGTACGTGAAATTAACGGTCACACACCCCTCCACCCCAACGACTTATGTTTTTTACATTTCGGATTTTCTGACGATTCGCGAATTCGGTAACTACATTTACGACGCGTCCGGGAATCGATCGGATCCAAGTCCGGAGCCAATTTCACCGTACGTGTTTACTACCAACCGTTTCTCTTCATTTTCGCGTCGAAAATGTTCGTCATTCGTTTTCCGTACCGTTCGCGCACAGTCGTCGGCGTAATAAATACGCGTATTCCGTCCATCGATATATACGGCCCGAAACGTGTAAACGTCGGTAAACCGTTTGACGCGCCGGTAAGACGACGACGTTCCGACGAACATTTCGAACTTTCACGTCACGGGAAAACGATCGTTTACGATAGAACGACGCCGTCGATCGTAAGTCGTTAATTAATGAACGGGAACCGTTCCGGTAGATCGGAGAAAAAACGAAAGCGTCGATACGCCCGTATAAACGATCCATAGTCCCTACGAATACAATCCGCGCGAGGTGAAAAGACGTTTGAATAGTAATCGGTCGTCTGTTCGAATAACGTCGGTCGCGATTCGGATTTTTGGACGCGCGAAACGGTATCGCAATTGTCGACCATTGCTAACGAGTCGTACGAACCATTACGGGCCAAACATTATTAGGCACGGCGTCGGTGGTAATAAGCGAACGTAATTTCGTTACGAACGATCGAAAACATCCGAAAGCCACGACGGCCCGGGACCTCGGTAGTCTACCGAACACGGTACCGCGACGGGCATTTCTTTATTTTTTCGTCCATTTCGAAAAACGACAACGAACGTACTTCGGGGTGGGCCTACCGAACCGCGTCCGAACACGTACAAACGAATGAACGCGTGCACGCGGCAATGGTAGTAGACGGCTACGTGACCGGTGGAAAAGAAACCGGCTTCCGGGAAAACGGTGCTAGAAAATCACGCCGGAAACCGAAAATAATTTTTAAGTGACCCCCGACGACGTTTACGTATGTATTTGGGTACGTCCGTGTGTGTGTGTGTGTGTGCGTGCGTGTGAGCACGCACAATGCGATATCGTTGTGTGGTCTCCCCGTTTTCTATAGTCATTATTTTCCGTGAAAAGGTGGCCCGCCAACGATCCGCGTGCCATATCACAAAGTCGTTACTTATTATATTATACGCGCGTCGCGCCGTAATAGTTACACGAACGTACTCTAGCGCGCGCACTAGAGGGCAAACAATCTGGCGGCGTGGTGCGTAATAATGATACGGACGAAACGGCACTTATCTTCATCTCGGCCGACCGCCGCGGCGCGTTGTAAAAAAAAAAAGCCGAACGTGTGTAATTTCCCGGCTAATTCGGGACGCCGCTCGCCGCGCTCGAATAATACACGCGTACGCGTCGTACACGACGAATTAACGACGGCGCCGGGTGGGCTCGACGTGCCGTTTTTCAAAAACGCACGACATTATTCCGTCCGGTTCGCGTATTGTAAGGGACACGCGCGTGCGCGAATTCCAAACGGGGACCAGTCCGGCCCCGCGCCGTAATTGTCGAACGTAAACGAGACGACAAATACGGGGCGACGGCGTCGTAAAATCGGTTCGAACTGTTCGAAAGCGAATCGAAGAGGGTCGCGTAGAACTTTGTCCCGCGACGTTTTCGACATCGCGTAACGATTGGGCCGACGGTATTTCGGACAGCCCCGCGATTGGCCGAAAACTGACGTTTTTATTTTTTGAACTACGCGAAGTGATTCGCTCGCGTACACCCCCCCGGGCACAATTGCGAAAGGAATACGTCCCTTGTTGCCGACGAAACAATTGGAAACAGTACGTGCCCGCTGTAATCGAATACGGCGAACGAATTCGGCACGTCCGCGTGATCTATAAAGTCGCGGCACGGCCACCGTACACCCCGTCCGTGGACGGTTCGCGGCCGGTATCGAACGGGACGACCAACTGTCTCGCACGTACGAAATACTACGCCGGTGTGGACGAACGCGAATAACCGAAAGTCGTTCGGTAACGTAATCACGGCCCCGAATTCGGGGTACACGGGGACAAATCGCGGACGCGAAAGAACCGGTTCGCTAATACCGTTCCCGGGAGGACCCTCCCCAAAGGACTCGCATTGCCGTGGTGGTGGGGGGGGTTTGATCGGAAATCACCGGTGGGGATCTCTCGACTAAAAGTCCTGTCTGGCCAACGATCTGAAGGCGTACGAAGAACATGGACGAAGTGTCTACATAGACAAGGAATTGATATAAATAAAAACATATAGCCAAGATAAGGGCGAATAAAGTACTTTGAAAACAGGTTGTTCTGCGGAACATACATGGATAATCAAAACGGAGCCTAGATAGAGGCAAAGAAAGATGGTATTTACGGGTTTATATACGGACATTAGAATTTCGGATGATACGAGAGCCTTTCAGGCACGGACTGTACACGGATAACCGCGTTGTTTTTATGTGGACTGTTTGGGAGTGTCCCGGTTTTATGGTTTGAATCGAAGCCGGCGTGGCGGCCAGAATACCGGGAGGCTAGCGAATATTAGCGACCCGGGTTGACCCACCGACGTCTCAGCCATGTATAAACCTAGTCGGTGCCACGGGAGCGCCGGGTTGGAAAGAGCCGGACTAGTGCGGATCCGGCGCACCGTACCCCACTTTTGGTTGAGGTGCCCATTTCGGCCGCAACGCGGTGACAAGATAGTGGAACGACTAAACCATCACTCCCGGCGAGGGACCGGGTGCCACAAACGATGTCCCGCTTCCGTAATTGGGTACGGATTCCTATGACTATTGGTGGTCCGTCCGACGACCCGTGACTTATACGGCGCGGCGCACCTTCTAGCCAAGCGCTAATAGAACGTGCGCCGGGATGATGGGGCTTGTCCCTTCAAAGCCCAGGGAAACACGTGTCCACCGGGAGGACTCGGTAAGGAGAAGCCTTCTTGTGGCCGGTTTAAAAGCCGGCGAACGAGTACACCGCGTTGCCGGGAGCGGCGGCGGCTATTACGACTTACTATAATTAGTCATTTTCCACCTAACACGTCCCCCCGGCTATCGGGTTTTCTTTCGCCCCTCCGTACGATGTTTCGTTTACCCGGTGCACCGCGCTGTACGAACGTGATGTGGACGCGCGGTCGAACGACCCGAAACGAGGAGACCGTCGTAATTAACGTTTTTCAAAAATCCGCCGATAAAAACGCCGACGTCGATAACGAACGGACGCGACGAAAACGAAAACGAAAACGAAAAATTCGGATCGTTTTCGACGGCGCAAAATCAATATCGGCGCCCGGACGAACGAAACCGGCGGATACGACACCTGTCCCTTCCCACGTCCGAATTGGAATAAACGACGAGCCGAATCGAAATCGGAGACGCGTTTGTGGGCCGACAAAAAAAACCCTTCCTCGAACTTCAGGATTGGCGAAAGAACGTTGAACGCCTCGCCGTACGTTAAACGAACAAAAAGAGTGGGAGACCGTGACACGGACGTATCGTAACTACATTCCGTACGTACGCGCCGGACATCACCGGCGACATTTACGGGCGCCGCAACCCGAACGGGAAAATACTCGAACGATAAATCTCTCGGTCGATTGTTTTCTTGGTCGGCCGTCGCGCCGCACGGGTCGTACACGTCGGACGCGCAATCTCAAAGCGTGCACCGGGGACGGCCGTGTCGAATGGCGGAGACGAGTTAATTTCGGAAAACGCGTTCACGGCGCGTGATTTCTCCGGTAGGTAAAACCCGTAACCGCTCGTTGGCCGTATGGACGAACGTTACCGCGGGCCGCCAGCGCGAATCGGTCGGTGTCGTAAAAACTACGAACAACGTACCCGAACGAAAACGCCGTGGACCGTAATGGCGGATAGATCGTACGGCCGGCAACCGGACGATACGTCGCGTCCTGCCGCGAAAACGAACAGTATTCCGTATATATATATCGCCGGTGCGCGTTCGCGGAGAAACACGAACCGACGTTTCCGGTTGGACGGACGCGGTGGAAATCGGGACCGGTAATTAGGCGGCCTCCGGACCACGGTCGGTCGTCGTCGTTGTCGCCGCGCGCACCGGTACGTCCGGTTCGTTTCGTCGTTTTCGGAAGGAACGGCGATTGCGCGACCGACGCGCACGTAGGTCGGACCTCCCACGTCGCGGGCGTATCCGGAACGCGTACGGTAATAATCGACGACGACGATAATAAGAATAATAAACGCCCGGCGTGTGGCGTGGTGGTGGTGGCGGGGGAGGGGGGGAACGTGTAATTCTGGAAGCAATAACTACCGTACGCCGCGCGATATTGTAGGCTTCGTTGTTGTCACGGAGTGTCCGACGGCCTCGTTTTCGATATGTATTTAATATCGTTTCGTTCCACGACCAGCGTGTCCGCCGACCCGACGGTCCGGTGTAAGACGTCAACGCCATTGGAAACGTCCGCCCGGCCGTACAACGCGTGCGATTACCCGTTTATCCCGAGAACGTGACAACCGCGGACGACAATAACCGAGAGGCGGAATCGTTTTTCTTTCGTTTTGTCGCGCGCGCGAATTCTTCCGGAATTTCGACAAATCGTTCGTAACCTTTACCGGTTGGGTATCGAACGTTCCGCCGACATTTGGCTGGGAGCGCGGACGCGCGATTACGGCACGAAAACGTAAAGTGAGACGCGGCGTCGAGTCGTAAATATTGTTCCACACGAATACCGACGCCGGATTGTCGAAATTCCCCGAGCGTCCAACTCTTGCGTACGAAAATTCCGAAACGAAACTACACCGGAAAAATGGGTAGATACCCTGCGCGATCTTCTCTCTATCCTTCGCCCCACGTGTGACGCAACGACGAACCGCGCGGTACATACCAATACGGTCGTCGGTCCGCTCAGAATCTAAACGTGAAAATTCGTAAACGCCAAAACGGATATGTTTGTACTCGTGTCTCGCATTTATAAATGTTTGACCACCGAAAAACGCGACCGTACTTACACAGCGGGTCACCATTTGGTAAGTACCGTGCGCGCCGACGAACGTTTTCGCCGTTCGCGCCGTTGTTCCGAATACCGTCGTGCCGGCTTTCGTCGGGCGTTTGGTTTTCGATCGACTCGAACGCCGAGCGCCGAATATATATATATATAGACGGCGGCCGAACGGCGGCCGAACGTCGGCTACGAAGTCCGACGGCCCGTTGCCCGCGCGGGGATGGGCGGGAAAGAAAACCCGACGTGACGTTTCGTAAATTACTTTCGATTGTGTACGGGACCGTACCGGCGCGTGCGCCTCTATATCGTCGACGGAATTAGCCGACCGTCGTTTCCCCGCGCTAGTCGTGCGGCGTTATTCTTTCCGTCCGTAGCGCGGCGTAACGCTACGAAAATCACCCGTCCAACGGCGCCCACAGTTCACCGGCCGCGCGACGTAACGAAGCTCCACGGGCGTACCCGTAAAAAAGGTCAGTCACGCCGGCCGTGTGTGACGTGGCTGATTACCGCGTCCCGGCCTCGGGAATGCGGCCGGGCCGGCGCGTCATTAAGTCCGACAACCGTCCGGAATTATGTTCCCTTTGTGCGTACACCATCGACGCGCCGAAGTTTAATAACGAACATACTGTCGGACGCGTTCCTTCGTTCTACCATAGAGCATACGCCATACGCAGACAGTTATAAGAGTTCAACGCCACCTGCTCCTCCTAAGAGATACTTCTCTTCATTCCCCTCCTCGTCCCATTTCTCGCCCATTCTCCGTAACCCCCACGGAATATGGGGTGGGGGAGATAATATTCTCGTCCGTAAGTTTTTTCCGATTTTTTCGAAAAACCTCCTCCGACGTGTTTTCCCGCTTTCGGCCCCGAGCATAATCAACACGCGATCGTCATCATTTACGATGGCGAATCGAACGCCACACTCTCGTCGCGATAACGAATATAACACGCACGACGGCGGCCAGTACCCACGATGGCCGCGATTTTCGGCCACGCGGGTCGTCTACGATCCGACGATAGACGCGTACAGAAAGGGACGACCACAGCGACGCCCGTTTACGTTATTCGGCCGACGAGTAAAAAACCGAATAAAAAAAAATGTTCGACTAAAATCGAACGGTATCCGTTCGTAATGGGAAACATAGCGAAGCGTTTTTCGCTCGTTATTTCACGGATGACTTTCACCGGTAGTGAATAAACCAATTACGTACGACGACTTTTCCGTTAGAATTATTTTGATAATTCTTCTTCTCCTTGTCCCTCGTCTCTTTTTTATTACTCGTCGTGTGTACACCGCTCGTGTTATCGTTATTGTTCCGTTCTCGTGTAGAAAAAAATCGTCGTTGTTACGACCGTCGATAAATATTTGGAAACGTTTCTTCGCCGTTTTACATAAAACCGTAGCGCGACGAGAGACGATAGCCGAAATCGTGACGTCCTTGCCGATACTGAATCGAAATGGATTCCGAACGTTCGGTTCCGTTATTGTTTACACTCGCCGTGTCCAAAAATAAACGTATTTTCCCAATCGCGGACGACGAAAATCCGTCACATCGGGTCGGTTGTGGTGCGCGGCCCAGTGAACGAGATGTCGACTGGCAAACGCAAGTTTACGGGACACCTATGGACGTGTGGCGGTAATATTTTCCGTGAGTCGTCGTCGTCCGTACATCGATCGTTATTATTAACAGAGGACGACCACGACGATAACAGTACAAGTAACGTTGCGATTGCAAGAGCCGTCGGTCGCTGTTAGTCGCGCGAATAAATCACGAACATTTGTGAGGAAAATTGTATTTTCGTTTATACTTCCGCGATCGGTCGTCGCGTTAACGTAATCGTGAAAAGAAACCGTTAAAGGAAAACACGGCCGTGGTTATTATTTTATTCGTCGCGTTACCCCGTAACCGAACGAAAACGTATGCTCCCGAACGCGTGTTTACGGAGAAACGAGTCGTTAGGAGACTGTGGTGTTTTGCCGACAGGATTTTCGGAAAAAAATTGTTTTTTGGCGCCGAACGCCAACGGGATTTCGGTTTCTTTATTGGGATACTTAGCCGTACCGCCGTCAATCTGCCGACATGCCGGCGCGGTATTACAGCCAAATTCGATGGGCGAAAGCGCCGAGCTCGTGTATTGTACTAGCCGCGGATTGAGCGCGAAGCTAAGCGGCGATTTCATTTCGCGGTCTAGGACGATATTGTTCTCCGTACGACCAACGCGACCGGACGGTCGAGTCTCCCCGGACGTGTAATTATCACTGGCGTTCGGTCGGTGGCGATTCCGTCGACATCGACGTCCTCCTAATCTGAACGGTAAATCGACCCGTACGTCAAACGACACACGTCCCCTTCGGCGGTCCGTGCGACATCGCGTCGGCGTACGTGACTGTTCACGAAAACGAAAAATCGCTATAACAATACCGCCCCGCTACGTTTTTTACGCGCGTACCGTTGTCGTCGCGTCACTTGTGTACGACCGAATCAGCCGACGTGTTCCGCGTTCAATTTTAACAAATCCGATGTCGTAATTACGCCGTAAACTTACGTATAATCGCCGTCAATTAAAACGACCGCGTGGCCGGCCGGAATGCTCTTTTCCGCGAACGTTTCGAAAACGAAAACACTGTAACGAATACGACGAACGGTGGGATCACAATAAACGCCGGGTCGCGCACACCGCGGCGCGGTCGCCGGCCGATAATTAAACGTACAGCCGTTTGGCGAAATTCGCGACCGATGTTCTGCCCGACGAACGGTGGCCGACGAAGCGCGATACGTTAGCCGAATGTCCTATTACGGACATTCGACTTTAATTTGTTCCTCCTACGACGCTATTACGCGTGTTTGATCGCGTTAAGCGTTTCGAGCAGACGGCCGCGGTTAGGTTAGATTCGACGTCGCCGAAAACCGTTAAAACGCGAACACGAGAAACGTTCGACCGTCGTCGTTGTTCGTCCGGAACGATAATTGAACTTTTTACCCGACGTATTTGTTCGATCACTAGTTTCCGGAATAGAATTCTAAACTAATTCAACGTACGGTCCCGGCGTTAAACTCGACGACCGGTCGTCGTACCCTACCGACTTTCGAGTTGATTCGTTCCGTCCGTCCGATGTGACCGTACTACTACGCGCTGATATTACGGGTGATGTCGATTCGATAAACTTTGCACGTGCGAACCGAGCGCGGCGGCTTTAAATGGTCGGCGCGAGGGTTCGGGCGGAACGCGGACGGAAACGAGCCGAGAAGGAACCGAACAACGACCCCGAGAAAGGCGCGGGCTGTCGCTGAACTCGAGTCACCGCGGCTTGAACGGCGCGTTCCGAATACAACGGTTCGTCCATATGGCAACGAGTCTTTCGTTTCGGTGCTCTACGCGTAAATTTACGTCGTCCGATAATACCAACGTCGAGTAGTACCATCGGAAATCGCGTAGAACGCGTTCCGGCGTGCGTACGAACCGTGCGCGTCGTTTGTTTTATTCGATAGCGAACGACGGCGGAAATTTCGCCCGTTTAGCTCCGTCGACGGGCCGTAGTTACCGTGGATGGGACTAATCGGCCACATTTGACGGACCATCGATCGTTCGCGCCTGTGTCGCTCGGAAACGAATTTCCCGAAGCTACAGGACGTTTGCGGTCGTTCCTCCGTAACACGTACCGACCTAATCATCCCGGCCGTCCATCCGGACGGCGTCGGTTCGGGCGATTTCGACGCCGCCGCGCGAATCCGCGTAACCACTTTTCGTGGCACGGATCGTTATAATCGCCGGCGGTAAGAGCCGAAACGACGGTTTCGTTTCGACGTACGTAAAAAACACGAGTAGTTGGTACGCTCGTATATATTGGTGTTACGTACGTGTAGGCGCGCGCGCACGCGCCGAACCGTCGGGGGATGTGGTGAACGAGGGGGAGGGGAGGCCGAACCGCGCGGGGATAAGGTGTTCGTAATAATGTCTTGATTAGTCGGCCGGAGGTCCGGGCGGCGGGCCGATGATCAAAGAATGTCGGCGGCCGCCATTTTGCCTTTTGGCGCCGACAAACGTCGTTAACCGATATTTATCGTCCGCGGGACGTACACGCGCGCGCTCGCGTACACAGCCACGCGGCTACACGGGCACCGATATTTTTCGCTCCCATTCTCCTCTACGTTCTTACACGCGCCGTCCGGGAACGGCGCCCGCGCGTGTATACGGTATCGGCGTCGTCGTGCCAAAAGTCGGCAGACCACCCGAACACGGCGTTGCGCGTTCGTAGTCGGCGGGAACTCACGCGTACGTGGCGCCGACCATATATGGACGAACCGTCGTCGCGTCCGCGATACGTAAGCGTTTTCCGCGCCATGCATATGTACGGGACGTTGGCCCGGAATACAATCGGAAACGAACTCGCGCGCCATATTTGTTCCTCGCGGTGTACAAAATGTTTGTTTAGAAAACCAGCGCGCCGTACCGGTAACGACCACCCGGTTGTTTAGGATTCGTTTCGAACGGAAAACGTACGCTCTTCGCCGGCGCGCGAATACAACCGCGGCGGACGCGGCACTCGATCGGCGTACGTTATCTACGTTGCCGGGTTAGCGTCGCCGTCGAACCGCGGCGAAATTTCGCGCAAACGGAAATTTTTTTTCGCGCCCGGGGTTTTTTCACGGTCTTTTTACCGCTGACGTATACACGGGTATCGGTTGCCGAAAATTCGTAATGGGACACGACGTCGTTGACGAAACGCGTTCGTTTCCTGAAAATACTTACCGACCACCGGCGGAGAGAAATTCTTTTCTGCCGCGTATCCGCCTCGCCGTCCGTGTATAATAATCGACACCCCCCCCCCATCATTTTTTTTGTCTACGTAAATTTGGCTCGTATTTTTCGTACTTGTACCCGGCGGAACAACACGCGTCCATTGCGGCCAAACCGACGCGCACCGTTTTCGTACATCGTACAAACCGAACGGCGAATTTTCGTCGAACATTTCCGCCGTCGGTCATTCGCGCCGAAACTATCGAAACGAAGCGAACGATATCGCCGGCAACGATCACACTAAACGTTCGGTACAACGGTAACGTCAGGCTAGGTAAACCGAAAACGACGTTCGACGGTTGTTAGAGTTTTCACGTCGTTTGTTCTGACGCTTATTTCCGCTTTTAATTCGCGCCGATTTTTACGTCCGCTCGATTTCGCCGCCGACGAAACTCTGGACGAACGTTACGTATCCGTCCGTAACGTATTTCGACGACCAATCTCTATTTTATATTTTGAAAATCACCGCTGGAGGTTAATACGTTCGGACAAATTGGCCCGTGACCTCTACGTAGAGTTGGCGCGGCGTTGACGCGCGCGAGATCTACCGCCGAATCGGTACGGTCCGTCGTGGAATTTCGCGCGGTCGTCACAACGGACGGTACCACTCGGTCGTTTCCGGCCAAGCGTCGGGCGTCCTATTACGTCCGTACGATTACGTGGCCGCGGCGCGTCCCGACGGGGACCACCCCGGGAGTCGGTCCCGCGTAATTGTCGTTCATTATTTATTTAGTTTTACACACGGCGATTTTTTTTGTCGGCGCGCGCGGAAGTCACAAAGTCGACGGAGAAACCACCGGCGAGTTATTCACGAACTATCGCGATAAACCGCGAGATTATACGTCGTTCGTTCGCCATCGGTTGGGTAGTCGCGCGCGCGGCGGGCGAAGTCGAGAATTACCGAATTCCCGTCCGTCAGATCCGATACAATGACGGAAACGCGCGTACGAATAAATGATACGATAATAATTTCGAGACACACGGCGAGCGTACTAACGATGGTGAGGGGGTGTACACGGTAACTGGCGCCGATAAGACGGATCTAATCGATCGTTCGGTCCCCCAGGACGCCCGGTATCTATGGTACGCGCGCGGTAATTATCCGGGACAATACGGTAATTATCCGATATTTGTGCGTATTCGGAAAGTCTGATAAATCGTATTATAATGGGTGGACGACGGTGGCCGTAAGGTCGCGCGCGCG
>JAIPRN010004719.1:0-13561 GCA_025469175.1 Geopemphigus sp. TES_GeoC_2020
TAAAATAATATACTCTGGCAAGAATTGTAAAAGGAATGGTGTAGGAGTAATAGTGGACGAGGAAATGAAAGGTAAAGTAATGGATGTGGTAAGGAAAAGTGATAGAGTAATAGTAGTGAAATTAATGTTGGAGGAAAAATTCCCGAATGTAGTAAGTGCGTATGCACCACAAGTAGGTTGGGAAGAAAATGATAAGGAAGAGTTTTGGCGAGATATGGATGAAGTGATGCAGGGAATACCAAATAATGAGGATACAGTGATTGGGGGTGGGATATGAATGGACATGTCGGTAGAAAGAGAAGGGGGTATGAAAGAATACATGGAGGATATGGTTTTGGGGAAGGGAACGAGGCTGGAGAAAGAGTTCTGGATTTTGCATTATCTTATGATATTGTAATTGATAGGGCTGAAATAATATAACGATATAAACTCGTAGGATAGTCGTAAGAAATATTAATTGGTTTCTTATCTGTCAACCGCGAAGCTCCGACACACGCGAATCGTTATCAGATGGGCGATAAACCCACGGGCTATTATATATGTATATTGTAATTATCATTTGATAGTGGATTTTTTCGTGTCTAAAGTAATTGTGTCTTTACGACGCGTTCACTGCATTTTTCGTTAGCCATTGCGCAATGTTGTGTTGTTTAGTATAATTTATCTTGTAGGATTATATATTATAGAATTATTTTTTGTACTAGATAACTCCAAGGGTTGTCAGTATCAATATTTATTACAGGCTCTAATAGCCATTTTTTGAATACTTACGCGCTTATTATTATTTGTTTGTATAATCATATTATATTATTATTGTATTAAATATGTTTTGTGCACATAATAATTGTTAAGTGTTTATTACAATTATATCATTTACACGCAAGCTTTTTGGTATCCGAGCAAGTAACCTATTGTAGTTTACACCCGGATCGTACATTTTGGTGACCTCGACGTGATCTATTTTTGTGAATACACTAAAATGTCATTGAATGAAATTATGGATAATCGACTCAAAGAGCTAAGAATAAAACGTAGAATTATTAAATCAAGTCTCACACGTATGAGAAAATTTGTGGAAAATTTTGATATAACAACAGACTCCATTTCCTTGTTAGAATTTAGACAAGAAGAACTTCCCCGTCTAAATCAAAGGTTTGACGATATTCAGACACAAATCGAATTAATTACCGTTGATTTTTTCAACACTCGATCTCAGATCCAAAATATTATTAACGCTAGGAAGTCCAACAATGCTGTTCATAACTCGTCTCTCAACATGTTATCAAGTTATCTTTGTGTGCAATTGCCCCCGATATCAATACCAAAGTTCAATGGCGATATTCAAGATTGGGAAGCATTTTATGATTGTTTTCGATCTATGGTGCACGAGGACAGTTATTTTACGCAAGTACAGAAGTTTTAATATCTCCGATCATGTGTAACTGGTGCAGCTCTAGACCTTATTAAATCAGTGCCGTTGACAGATGCAAATTATGAGGTAGATATTGAGCGTTTTAAACAGCGATACGATAATAGAAGTTTAGTAATCCAGTCTCACATTCGGTTATTACTCGAGACTCCTTATGTAGAACATCCATCTGCTAAAGAACTCCAAACTCTGCACGCATATGTTAGTGCACACCTTGCTGCGTTAAAGGCATTAGATCAACCAACAGACCAATGGGATGCTTGGTTGGTAACAATAATTGTTATTCGTTTGGACACGGCAACAACTCATGGTTGGCAGTTAAGACAACTAAATACTCAATTGCCAAAATATAACGATTTGGAAGCTTTCTTAATGAGCAGATGCGTTGCCTTTGAGAATCCTGAAGCTTATTTTATAAGAAAAGGTCAATTAGAAGTGTCTTCACAATCAATCGGTAAAGGGAACGTTTACGAGAAAAAGGTAAAAAGAGTACTTTTAGCAACTCAAAATACTCCCGTAGATAAATATCCATGCTGTGCTGGTTTTCACAGAATATATTCCTGTGAAAAATTCAAAGGATTGAGTGTTAATGATCGTTTAACAATCGTCAGAAAGGCTCATTTATGTTTTAATTGTTTGTCTTCTTTTCACATGTCAAATGCATGCAATTCTAAAGGATCATGTGACCGATGTGGTCTAAAACATAATAGCCTACTTCACGTCATGAGACAACAACAGTCAATTTCTCAAAATGAGAATGCTCAAGTACAAAACGATGATGATAGAAATTTACGACAGTCATTAAGCTGCAACGCCAGTAGCGTTGGAAAGTAATTATGCATTTCTTGCTACTGCGGTAGTAATAGTTAAAGTTAGACAAGGAAATTACCACAAATGTCGAGCAGTGTTAGATAGTGGCTCACAGGTCAACTTTATTTCAAAAAAATTTCAAAACGTATTAAATTTGCCAAGCATACATGTGATGCTACCAGTAAGTGGAATTGGATCAAGTAGAATACAATCTACTACTAAAATTGAAGTACAAGTTTCATCCGGAATTACACAATTTACACTTAATATCTCATGTTACGTTTTACCATCAATCATAGATACTTTATCATCCCATAGAAGGTCATTATCCTGTTTAGGAATTTCAGACGAGGTTATATCACATTTAGCAGATCCTCATTTTGATAAACCTGGACCTGTTTATATGTTAATCGGGGCAGGAATATTTTTTGATCTGTTGGAATCAGACAAAATTAATTTGGAAACCGGAAATCTTATACTGCAAAATACAAAACTTGGTTGGATTATGACAGGAGAGTTCAGTGCTAATTGTTTGTTAAGCGTAGGTACATCATTAGAGGACAATTTTAATAGTACACGAAATTCAAATGAATCCTTTGGTAGTAAATCAAAAATTAATAAACGCTGTTTAGAAGAACAACTAGTTGTTAAACACTTTGAAGAAATAGTTAGTCGACGAGCTGATGGACGGTTTGTGGTATGCTTACCTGTTAAGGTGGAAATTGACCAATTAGGTAATAGTCTGATTATGGCCACCTCCCGTTTTCTAAATCTAGAAAGACGTCTATCACGTGATAAAAAACTACTAGAAGAATATGTAAAATTTATGACTGAGTACAGGGAAATGGGTCATATGGAAAGAATTATTGAAGAGAAACCTCTAGTATCAAGAATATTTTATTTACCACATCACGCAGTTAGTGTCTAGTTAGTAAGTCATCTAGTCTTACCACAAAAACACGAGTCGTTTTTGACGCATCAGCTAGGGTTCATCAGAGTTATCATTGAATGATGTACTAATGTGTGGTCCAAACATTCAAGACAATCTTTTTTCAATCTTATGTCGTTTTAGAAGTCATCAGTTTGTCATAACCGCTGGTATAGAAAAGATGTATCGACAGGTAGAAATTGCAGAAAAGGATCGAGATTTACAAAGGATTGTTTGGCGAGATCATCCTAGCGAACCTTTACATACTTATCGATTGATGAGAGTCGCTTACGGTACAGTACCTGCATCATTTATCACCACAAGATGTTTATTAGTTTTGTCAGAAGAGGCTAAACAACAACATCCAGAAGCTGCCAAGGCTATAAGGCGAGATTTCTATATGGATGACCTCATGACGGGTTCACAAACCAAAGAAGAATGTTAACATATGCAAAGGGAAATTACTAAAATATTAGATTCCGGAAAATTTTCATTAAGAAAACGGTGTTCAAATTCTCCGTCTATATTAAAACGCATCGAAAATAGCAGCGATGATAAATTGTTTATATTAGAACTGGGAGAAGGAGACATAGTAAAATCTCTAGGTCTTTGTTGGGAACCAATAGCTGATGTATTTTTATTTAATATAATGTCTTCAGAAATAAAGGCCAAGATAACAAAACGTATATTTTATCCGCATTAAATAGTATATTTGATCCACTTGGTTTTTTAGCTCCCGTATTGGTAAAAGGTAAAATATTTCTTCAACAACTCTGGCAGATGAAGTCCTATTGGGACAGCGCATTGTCAGAAGATATATGTTATGGATGGCTTCAATATTGGATGGATTTTACGGAATTAAAGTCATTAAGAATTCCGAGAAAGATACAAGTGCCCAGAGAAGACGCAATATAATTTTATGGTTTTTGTGATGCCTCACAAGATGCATATGGCGCGTGTATCTACGTACGTAGTATGACTCCAAGCGGTGAATGGCACTCGCAATTACTATGTGCATCAACTCGTATCACGCCACTCAAGGGTTCTACAATCTCTCGGCTCGAGCTTGGTGGAGCTTTAATGTTGGCATTAAACTAGCAACAAGGGTCGCTACATCATGGGAATGTGAGTTAAGTCAATTTTACTTATGGACAGATTCGACTATTGTTCTAGGGTGGTTGAACAGTCAATCAAGTCGTTTAAATTTATACGTATCTAATCGCATAATCCAGATTTTGGATATTACAAACGTAAAACAATAGAGATACGTCAGATCAAAGGATAATCCGGCAGATATATTATCTAGAGGAAATCGCGCACGAGAATTATATAAGGCGGATCAGTGGTGGCATGGACCAAATTGGCTAACTCGGGATCAAGGTTCGTGGCCATCAAATGATGTGCAATTTCCAAAGGAATATGAACTACCTGAACAAAAACCTCTACGTCTTGCTCTCATTTTAATACAATCACCTAATAAATTAATCAGTGCATTTTCCTGTTGGTTAAGTCTTCGACGAGCAACAGCATGGTTATTACGTTTTATTGAATATATTAAATCAAGGCGAACTCTTCAAGCTACACGGTACTTGACTGTTAAGGACTTGCAGACAGCAGAATGGAGAATATTGAAATGTATTCAAATGGAAAGCTTTTTAAATGAATATTTAGCTCTGTTGAAAGACACTGATATTCCACATCGTAGTAAACTAAGGTCATTACGACCATATTTGAAAGATGGACTAATATTAGTTAAAGGTCGTCTAAAAAATGCTGACATTTCGGAAGAACAAAGAGAACCAATCATTCTGCCATCGAATCATAAAGTTAGTGAATTAATTTTTAAGGATTGTCATTTTAATTTTCTCCACTGTGGACCTTAGTTACTTTTAGCTGAAGTTCGACGACGTTACGAGGCAGAATAATAACTCGATCAACAGTGCGACATTGTGTGGAATGTGTTAGAGCAAAACTAATTTTTCATATACCGATTATGGCACCGTTACCAAAACAGCGAGTTCAGTTTTCATGTCCATTTACTTTTACCTGGGTAGATTTTATCGGACCCTTAATTATTCGTAGTGGAATTCGAGGAAGAGTTGGTAAAAAGGCTTGGATTTCAATATTTGTTTGTTTCTCTACAAGGGCTTTTCATATTGAAGCTGTCGAAGATTTAACTAGCAAGTCATTTATAGCCGCAATTCGAATATTCATGGCAAGAAGAGGAAAGCCTGTGGAAATATGGAGCGACAACGAACCAACTTTGTCGGCGCAAATAAGGAATTGTCTAATTATGTGCAAAATATTCACACTCAAATGGTTCATGAGGGCATTATCTGGAAATTTAATCCTCCAGCCGCACCACATTTTGGTGGATTGTGGGAAAGTGCAGTAAAAAATGCCAAATATCATTTAACCAGGATTATGAAGGAAGCTTAGTTAACTTCAAACGAACTCAACACACTACTCTGTCAAGTTGAAGCTTGTCTTAATCCTAGACCATTAACACTCATGAGCAATGATCCAAATGACCTCGAACCTCTAACGCCTGCTCATTTCCTTTTGGGAGGTCCTATTTATCAACAGCCAGAACCTGATTTGATTAAGGAAGAACCAAATGGTTTAAAACGATGAAAGTTAGTCCAATACTTATTACAAACATTTTGGAAAAGATGACAATCAGAGTACTTGCCTCAATTACAAATCCGAGGAAAATGGACTTCAGGGTGTAATAAACTAGCCCCGTAAATGACATAGTTATTGTTAAGGAGGATAATTTAGCACTGGCCAAATAGAAAATGGCAAGAATCATAAAGTTACATCCTGGAAGTGACGGGAATGTTCGAGTAATCACATTATGAACTACAAATAATACAGTAATACATAGACCCGTGATAAAGTTATGTCGACTACCAATCCACGAAGAAGTCATCGTAAGTTGAAGTCACTTACTTCAACGGGGGGAAAATGTTAGGGCCGAAATAATATAACGATATAAACTCGTAGGATAGTCGTAAGAAATATTAATTGGTTTCTTATCTGTCAACCGCGAAGCTCCGACACACGCGAATCGTTATCAGATTGGCGATAAACCCACGAGCTATTATATATATATTGTAATTATTATTTGATAGTGGATTTTTTTATGTTTAAAGTAGTTGTGTTTTTACGACACGTTCAGTGCGTTTTTCGTTAGCCATTGAGCAATGTTGTGTTGTTTAGTATAATTTATCTTGTAGGATTATATATTATATAATTATTTTTTGTACTGGATAACTCCAAGGGTTGTCAGTATCAATATTTATTACAGGCTCTAATAGCCATTTTTTGAATACTTACGCGCTTATTATTATTTGTTTGTGTAATCATATTATATTATTATTGTATTAAATATGTTTTGTGTACATAATAATTGTGAAGTGTTTATTACAATTAAATCATTTACACGCAAGCTTTTTGGTATCCGGGCAAGTAACCTATTGTAGTATACACCCGCAACGTACATCGATAATCAACACATATTTTAGGAAGAGAGAAGAGCACTATATAACGTATAAGAGTGGAAGTAATTGATCACAAATTGATTATCTTATGTGGAAGAGAGAGAGTGTAAAGTAGGCGAAGGATTGTAAAGTTATTTCTGGTGAGAAAGTAATAACGCAGCATAGACTTATGGTAATGAAGGTGTGGTTTAGTGGAAAGAGGATGTACAAAACAAAGAAAGTAGGAATAGAAGCGAGGATTCGATGGTGGAAATTAATAGATGACAAAGAAAAAAGTTTGTAAAGAAGGTAAAAAAAGGGGGTGGTGGAATGTTGAAGGGAATATAAATGACGTGTGGAATAGAATGGCTACTTGTGTAATGGACATAGCAAAGGAAGTTGTTGGGGAAAGCAGGAGTAGTATGCCTGAAAATAAAGAAACGTAGTGGTGGGAGGAGGAAGTTCAAAGGATTATAGGGAGAAAGAAAAAGCAATTTAAGAAGTGGCAAAAGAGTAGAAAGAGGAAAGATTGGGTAGAATATAAAATTGTATCAAATGAAGAAAAGAAGGCAGTAAGTAAATACAGTAAATGGCAGGAGTAACTATGACCTCGGTGTCCTAACCGGGCGTCTTGCTAACACGGCTCTCGTCGCACCGGGCGTTGCGTCACAGCCCGTCCCGTACCGTCCGTGTGTGTAGACTATGCATCGACTATCAGGGGGATTACCCTTTAAAGAATCCGGAATGTGTCGTCAAAGAGGGCCCCGGGCCCGTTACTAACTGGGCCCCCGCAGTAATCCAGTGGTAGGTTCGCTGGTATCTCGGGTGCTATTATCGAAGCACAAGGAGTGCACGGCTTACACGGGCGCTTCTAATCTGAGTAACGGTCGTCTGAAGGCACGCCGTAGGGCCTAAATAAAAACGTGAGTCTACGGCGCCTTAGAAGGCACAGGCTGACTTCCCTTAAGTTGGGTGGTCCAGGCAAACGCTCAAGTGTACAAAAGCGTCGTTCTGCCTTTATAACTTGGGCGGCAGTCTTCCGTCCGGGGGTAGCGTGTGCGGGACCCCCCTAGCCGGCATAGGGTCGGCATTCGCCTCGCTTCGGCGAGAGCGGATGTCGTGCCTAGAAGGCGTATATGTCAAACTACGGCCGGAGCACACGAACCATACCCCGGCCGTGGTAAACTCGCGTAATGGGGAGGTACCCGCCTGCCTAGTCCTAAGTCAGCCAAGTGCAGCGTGGCCGACTCTTATCAAGTCGGTATAGACCAGGGTGAAGTGTCAGGCCCTCGACGTTGCCAAACGTCGCGGGTTATTATGTCAACATGGAAAAGTTTAATAATAATGAGCCTCGGATAGGCCGCCGATCCCAAGCAGTGGCGGCGGCCAACCGTGTTGACGTGGCTCTGGACGGACATGGTCCGCGTCCGGCCGCTTTCTTTTGTCCTGTGTGTGAAAGAATGTTCTCCTCCAAGTTCGGTTTGGGTGTCCATGTACGAAGAACACATGTAGAATTTGCTAATGATAATATTGAGACGGCGCGAACCAAAGAGCGTTGGTCTCGGGAGGAAAGGCAGCTGTTGGCGCTGTAAGAAGCCCAAACGGTGGCCGATTCAGTACCCAAAGCCCGTATTAATAGCCATATCCGTGAACTTCACCCCACGAGAACTCTTGAAGCGATCAAGAGCCGGCGTAGAGCCGATGAGCATAAGAATATGGTTATTGAAGCCTTAGATGGCATACGGGCACGGATGAATGGGGAACGACCGGTCAACGATTTGGGACCTAGTACACCAACGCCCCCGGACAATGATGATGTGACAGTAACCGCCGATGACCGAGCGATCGACGAAGATAGCTTGAGGGACTCACAGTGTGCGGCCCAAAAGGCAGTGGACCTGCTATCCACTGTTTCCGGTCATGGAGCGCAGAAGCTCTTAGCAGCGGCGAAACTTCTAGTCCAACAGAATGCCGACCCCACACACGCGTAACCAGTTGGTATCGCGAATATATACAAGTCCATAACAAGGGTCGCGTAACATCTAAAGCACGCGGCGCAGAGGTTCGACCCGACGTCTCGGTGGCTTCGATGATACCGCAGGTATCCGCTGCCGAGCGATGGGACCGGGCAATCCCTCCCTCTGCCAGGCACCGCGAAAAAACGCGTTTGTTTCACCCGCGCCCTCGCGCTCCCTGTCCTAGCCGTAAAGCGTTGAAAGCCGCGAATTATCGGCGTAACGTCTCCGAGTGGCAAAAGAGGCCGAAGCGCGTCGTTGAACGTGTTCTATCGGGTGTCGATTTGAGGGCAGTAATACCCTCGTTCGACGAAATGCTGAAATACTGGGTTCCAGTGATTGAGGGCACAGATGCTTGTCCTCCCCAGGTCCCGATCAGCTCACCCTCCGGGGTGCAAGAACACGCTTCACGCCGCGTTTTGAGCCCCATCACAGCCACGAAAGTGTTCCAAAACCTTCCACGACCTAACACCGCGCCAGGGCCGGACGGGTTTCCGGCTCGGCTGTGGAGACGTATCCCGGTAAGCGTTATTGCCGGCCTCTTCAACCTGTTCGTTGCCTCGAGACGACTACCCGATGCACTTATAGCCTCCCGTACAATCTTCGTGCCGAAAAAGGGAGATCTCGGGTGCCCGGCGAACTACCGGCCGATTTCGATCGCGTTAATAGCCGTCAGGCACTACCATAGGATTCTCGCCCAACGAATGGAGAAAATGTCCTTGGTCGATGCACGGCAGCGTGCGTTCAGGTGCGCGGACGGCGTGGGAGAGAATATCTTCCTCGTCGACTCGTTGCTTCGGGACGCTCGCTCGTTGTGCAAGGGGCTGTATCTTGCGTTTCTCGACTTGTCGAAGGTGTTTGATACAGTCTTCCACCAATCGATCACTACCGCGAAACGGGGCGTCGGTCTCGACCGGCGCTTCGTTGATTACATTCGCGATGTATATACGCACTGCGGGACATTTATCCAGGCTGGAGGGCAGTCTTCTTGGGCCTTATCGGTATCTAGAGGCGTACGACAGGGCGATCCGCTATCGCCGCTTTTATTCAATCTGGTAGTGGATACAGGTCTACGAGCTATACCAGATACTATTGGCTACTCGCTGGGCGGCGCTACGGTCAACGCACAAGCCTTCACCGGCGATGTGATATTGGTGGCATCGACGCCCCAAGGATTGCGAAGCGTTCCCCAAGCGTTTACGAGTAGCAGGACTTGGGCTAAACCCATCGAAGTCTGCGACTCTGACGATGAGAGCGTCCGGAAGAGATCGGAAGCTGAAAATCACCGACGAGATCTATTCCCTCCAAGGGGCAGATATCCCGGCGATTGATGTGACCACCCTCTGGAAATACCTCGGCGTCAGTTTTGCAGGAGGCCATATCGGAGAGTTTGATAGCACTGCATACGTAACTGCTTTGGACAGAATCGGTTCCTGTCCAATGAAGCCGCAAATGAGACTCGCTATTGCACGAGATTATCTAACACCGAAATACGTCCACGGGCTAACATTTAATATAATCTCTGCGAGCAAGTTACGAGTCCTTCCTCATGAGACGCGGCGTGCCATCCGCCGATGGTTAAACCTTCCCACATCGAGCCCCAATGCGTACATTCACGTGAAAACATCGGCGGGTGGGCTGGGTGTTCCTGATTTCGTAAGATTTGTCCCCCAAAATCGCTGCAAAAGGTTGGCCAAACTAGAGAATTCGCCCGTACTCGCGGTTCGCGAAGCGTTCCGACTTCATGGGACACGGAGGGCGGCCCTTCTCTGCACCCTAGCCAAAGTAGCGGCGGCCTGCGCGTCATGGTCCAAAGTTGGCGCTTACGTCAGCGCACCGTACAATACTACAGATTGCACGACGCTCACGAGCAAACGACTTTTGGCCTCGCGCGGCCCGACGAGATTCGGCATCAGGCCGGTCAGGGCTCCCATAACCCGCTGTGCCCTATCGGCCGCTGTGCGGAGGTGCGCCCCGAACATCGAACGATTGGACTCGAACACGAGGCCCAAATACCGAAGCGTCGTTCCTAACCGGACAGTCTCCTCCTCCAGCCGTAGACGAAGATCCACCGGCTTGCGACGGGCCGTGAACACTACGGCCTGGGTTTTTTCAACCGTAAGCTGCAAGCCATGAGCGCGTATGCACCCGGCAACCGTCGCGAGCGCTGTGTTCGCACGGGCCTGCAATTCGTTTGCAGTGTCCCCTCCGCTTCGACTAGCGTATCGTCGGCAAAGCCAAACATTGGCACACCGGCTGGTAACGGAAGACCAAGCACCGCGTTGTACGTCACATTCCACAGCAGAAAGCCGAGCATGGAGCCTTACGGCACGCCGCAAGAGACTTCCACGGTCGACATCTCGCTGCTTCCCGCGCTGCACCAGTGCAGCTATCGCTCTCCGTAATACGACCAGAGGATGCGCCGCAGGTATGGCGGTAAGCCGATACGCGATAGCTCCACCCGTACCACGTCCCATCCGATCGTGTTAAAGGCGTTCCTGATGTCCAGACTCACAGCCACAACCAAGCGGCGACCGGTACGCGCGGCCGCGAGTTTATCTCGAACCGCGCGCAACGCGTCGTCGGTTGACCGCCCTTTGCGGAACCCGAACTGTACGTCTGACAATCCGAGTCTGACCCCGGTCATGTGGCCTTCGATCCGGGCAGCCAGCAGTGCTTCCAAGATCTTACCCACGTCATCGAGGAGGCACAGAGGTCTGTACGAGGACGGGACTCCCTCAGGTTTCCCCGGCTTACCAAGAAGCACGAACCGTGCTCTTTTTCACCGTTTCGGGAACGTCCCGCTCCGCAGACAGGCCTCTGTGCAGCCTCACGTGCAGCACCCCCCACACTCGGCTCGGTATGCCGTCTAGTCCGGGGGCTCTGTTACGCGACTTGTACCGGCGCACAGCCGCGTCGACCTCAGTCACGGAGAACTCAGGTACCTCGACGTGCGCCCCACTAACGACTTCGTTTGCGGGTAATCCCCGTGGTTCCCGACCGACTCCGGGGCGCGAGCCGGGAACAAAACGGCCGCGATGTCCCGGAGGGCCCGCGAAGCTTGTGGAGAACGATCCTGTAAGGTTTACCCCAGGGATCGTCTTCGACACTCCAGAACAGTTCTGTCCAGCACTTCGCCTTCGCGTCACGAATGCGATGCCTTAGGTCCTGACGTGCCGTACGGAAGTCACTTTCCGCCTTGGCGTTCCCGCCAGCACGGTCATGGAGTCTAGTGACCAATCTCCTCCGGAGAACGCATTCGGTTTTCACGACGCTGATATCCGTGTTCCACCAATAAACCGGGTTATGTCGCCTATCGGTCTCGAGACCCTAGGAGGAAACGCTATACTGCACGCCGCGGTCACCCGTTTTACGAGTAGCTTGGCCTCGGCCTCGCCCTCGACGCTGCCAACAGAGTTCGGGGGTTCCGCGAATGGAACTATCCCCGCCCAATCGCACGCTGTTAACGTAGCTGCGAGTAAGTCGGTGTCCATGCGGGACGTCATCCATCACGGTGGGCGCGGAGAAACGACTACGCGACTGACGTTCCCGACGTCGTCGTTGGGACCGGAGGTACGCCCGGACCCGTACGTGTAACATTCGTGATGGCGATTACTTAGGTTCACGAGATTCGTGCGCACGGACCATCCCCTGAGCCGCGACGTCGGAGACCCAGGTGAGGTCTTTTATCAATCCCCGGCCACGTCCGTGGAACGTCGTAGTCCTTCCTCGGTTGGCCAGGTTCAAGCCAAGGGTGTCGGCAAACGCGCAAAACAGGTTGCCTCTTGTGTCCGTGCGCCGATCGCCTCAGCGCGCCAAGTCCGCGTTGAAGTCGCCAGCGACCATTAACTCGCCCCCCGTAGCCCAGGCGGCCGTCACACTGACCTGTAGGCGTTCCAGGAACTGCTCGAACTCGGGCATACGAAAGCTGGGCGGGGCGTAGCAGTTGTAGATGCGTAGGACGCCTTCTACTGTCGCCGCCACGAACCTGTTGCCGACCTCCAGCTTACTGAGGGAGATGCCCAGGCGGAGCACCCCGATCGCAGCACACCCGGTTGTGTCACAACGCCACCCGGGTTGGTTGACGTCATAACCCTCGCAGACGAGTGCGACCGAAATGTCGCTTTCCCGAACAATCTGCCAGAACATGTCCTGGGCACACCTGTCGTGGTTTAGGTTGGTTTAAACCACCCTCAGCTCAATCAGAAGTCGGCGGCTCAGGGACGGGCGGCATTTCAGCCGCTACCCCACCTTCGCGTTTGCTTCCTTTTTCCTCCTTTTCGGCAACGCCTCCTTCGATGCCGCCTCTTTGTCCGTCTCTTCTGACCGAACTCTCTTCTTCTTTGTGGCGACTCTGACGCACCGGAGGTAAATGTTGCCGCTTCCTTCCTTGATGTCCGCGCAAGTGACGCTGAACTCTGCCAAACCATCGGCTACGTCCTCTTCTCAATCCCACTCTGGAACTTCGAGCATTAGGACTGGGGTTCGATGGATGGGTACGGGGACCCTAGCCGTCGTACCAACGGTGGACCTCAGATTTTCGGCCAAAATCCTGGCCTCGAACGCCGTGTCGACCTCGAACAGGATTCCTCCAGTTTTGGTCTTACGGGCGTCCCGAATCTTAGCCCCGATGGCCTCCAAGCTAATGCTTTTGGACACCAGGTCCACCACGCTGCTCAGAATGAGTCCTTCCCCAGCCAGTCTGTCGATAGTGACCTTTTTTGTACGGAGCACCCTCTTGCGCAGAAGGGCGGCCTTTTCGGCGACTGGGCTCTTCTGGCTTTTGGGGCCCGTCCGCGCCTTTTCAGGCGACTTTTGCGCTTCCGCGCTCTGCCTTGCGGCCGCGCGCTTGGCGCCTCGACGCACCACCTCTGTCCAGAGGGGTTTGTCGACCGAA
>JAIPRN010004720.1:0-13560 GCA_025469175.1 Geopemphigus sp. TES_GeoC_2020
GTTTCACATTTTGGTTTTTTGTATTTGATCTCATTATCGACACGTCATCTTCTGATATTGGTCCGTAAATTCGTCTCGACACTATTTTTAGACATTTTTTCTTTATGGTTTTTAATAATCGACCATGTTAAGTAAGCGTACGTCAGTCAAAGAAGAGGAAGAAGGAAGAAGACGAGAAAGTGGGGGTAGCGGCTGAAACATCGCCCTCCGCTGGACCAACGACGTCCATAGGGGCATAAGTTATGGTTCAGACCATCCTAAACAACGACAGGTGTGCCCAGGACATGTTCTGGCAGATTGTCCGGGAAAGCGACATTTCGGTGTGCTCCGCCCAGGCATCTCCCTCGGTAAGCTGGAGGTCAACGACGGGCTTGTGGCGGCAACAGTAGAAGGCGCCCTGCGCATATACGGCTGCTACGCCCCCTCCCAGCCTTCGTATGCTCGAGTTCGAACAGTCCCTGGAATGCCTACGGGTCGGTGTGATGGCCACCTGGGCCGCGGAGGGCGAGTTGATGGTCGCTGGCGACTTCAACGCGCACTCGGCGCGCTGGGACGACCGGCGCACAGACACAATAGGCAAACTGCTCTGCGCGTTCGCCGACATCCTTAGCTTGAACTTGGAACGGGAAAATGGCGGGGAAAGTCGCCGAACGACAGAGACGGGCACTTGGCGTGACAGCTCCGCCGCGCCGTCGTGGTCTCGGGGAGGTGGCGGCTAGGTCGCTAAACAGGGGAAGAAGAATTATTTTGTATTCTTTTTTATTTTCTAATTCGCGCGGATTATGTAAATGGTTGCCCCGTGGCAGGGTATTGTCCTGTCACCGCGCACCATTCACGTGATAGTTTTAAAGAAGGGATAGCTCTTAAGGATTATTGTGAATTAGATTCGATGTGCGGGGGGCGGGGTAAAACAAGGTGGGGTTAGCTCGCGTTGCCCGTCTATCCTTAAGGATGATCGTTTTTGTAAGACTTTTGTATTAATTTTTTAATAAACGATGGCGACTCACTGGTCCGAAGTACTGTCTTCAGGCTTTCCGAGCCAGTGAGGGTATTGCCGATAACGTGAAAAAAAAAAAACTATGTAGTACCCAACGAACGAAAACCTAACGATAATTCCGCCCCGAAATCGGTAGTTTCGTCGTAGTTCGCGG
The DNA here is from genome assembly GCA_025469175.1 of Geopemphigus sp. TES_GeoC_2020. NCBI lineage: Eukaryota > Metazoa > Arthropoda > Insecta > Hemiptera > Aphididae > Geopemphigus > Geopemphigus sp. TES_GeoC_2020. Next base: position 1,152 of record JAIPRN010004720.1, read on the forward strand.
GCACACGGGCCACCGGCTACTCTGGCTACCCCGTGTCGAACCGGCCCCGCATTTATTCGAGCTATTCGCGGAAATTCGTTTTCCCCCGTAACGGAAATCGCGTAATACAATACGAACGGATGTAAAAATAGACGACTGAGGAAATAGCTTTTGTTCGACGTTATTTGTACACGTGTGTAGTCGCGCGTAGTGAACAACGTGTACGGTGGCGTGACATTTCTCGGACACGGGTACGTTTTTGTATTTCAATTCAAAAGACCGAATTCCGCGACTTTCGTCGGCGTCGATCGTCCAACAGCGGCGGACAACTGAAAACCGTGCCTACTAAAACGGGCCCCCCCCATCCCGTTCCCCACGACGCGATCAATAGTGTCGTCGATCATACTGACGATCGAAATTGACACGCGCGCGTGCGTCAACGTACATCGAAAACACAGCGACACCAACGCTCGTTCGGTCCAGCGAGTGTTCGGACCGATTGCGAAGGGAGCCGTGGCGCCACCGCGTCATAAATTGTCAGTCTGAAGATATATACATATATATATATATATATCGACGATACTAGACACGTTCCCGTCAGTCGCGCCAATCGCAATTTATCGTCGTTGTCCCCCCCCGACGATAACCCACTCATCCCCCCATCCCACCCCACCCACCACTAACACCCGCACGACGATAGCCCGGCTTTTTTATTTTTAATAAACTTATTAGATAAAAACTATTCGACCTTTATAATTACACGAAGGACCGAAGAACGAAAATTGGATTACGAAAGATTATCCGGTCTTTCCCTTTCCAAGACGAATACCAACCCGGCTTAACGATCAACTTTCCATCGATATCGTTGACGCGCCAATATTGACGACAATTGTATTACGGGCCACCTAGACACAAACGCGGCTATGCCCGGATGTAATAAATCTAATCGTGGATCCGATCGAACAAACGTAACAATTCTTCCTCTTCCTCGCCTCTTTCCTACTTATTTGGGGTCGGCCATTTTGGTTCTTCTCAATCTCCACTTGACTCGATCACCCACATCATTCACGCACACGCACACATAACAGCAGTCCTCGTATCGCTTTTCAAACACCTATTCTCTTCAGTCTTCTTCTTGTTCCATCAACGCTCATTTCCATAATCGATCATCCGAATCTTCTCTCCTCGTAAAACTTGACCAAATCATCCAAGTCTATTCTCCCTCATATTGTCCACAACCCACGCTACTCCTACGCGTCCTTTTACGTATTCATTTTACGCCCTATTCTACTCTTGTCACCCCACTCGTCCACAGAAATATTCTCATCTCGTCTAAACGACATTGTCCCCTTTATTTCCTTCTCTACCGTCCAACACTCTGAACCATATCTCACAACATAGTTGGTCTCACTACACTCTTAGAGAACTTACCTTTCAGCATCGAACGTAACAATTACGTTGTTATATTACGCCCGTTATTCGGATTGGTCACGACGATTTATTTATACCGAGATAAGCGTCGTGACGAACGTCAAACGTCACTAATATTACTGCACGGGATCATCACGAGACGGCCGTCGGGTCGGCTCGGGTGACTGATCCGGCAGGGACGAACCGTCGTGACGAAAGTTCCGGTTCACGGGTTTTTTCCATCGGTGTTTCGTGGGTCCGACCCGGACGGGTTGCGACCGTCTCGGGTGTGCCTATCGTAAGAGGATCGCGGTAGGTTCTCCAACAAACCATCTATATTGTTATCATTGTCCAATAACGGAAAACAGGTTTATTACAAAGAAATAGTGTATAATTCCGTCAAATCAACAAAAAAAAGGTTTCGTTACAACGAACAATCCATACAAATATAATTATTAATACAAAACATTCGATAAATCAGATACGATAAAACGAAAACGCGTAATTGTTACGAAAAGATATTTAGCCGAAATGAAAAAATTAATTAAACGACTCTAAAACTTTCAAAATTTGATCTACCGACTCGATCCTTGTCTTGGGCATTATTCGTCGTATCTTCGACACGATGCTACGCTCGTCTGAAAACAAAACACCGATGTTGTTGAACAAAATGTTCCAAATGTACACAGATTATTTCGCGAATCTTTCGAAAGTATATTATTTGTTCGTCGACTTATAGGCCCGTTGTACTCTATCGAATATATACCTTTTAGTAGATAAATAATTACCAATATTATAACGGATAACGACTAAACATTGTTGTAACATATTCGACTATAATTGTTCGACCGTGTTAAATAATTAGTGACGAAGATGATTTATAATTTGTATTAGGTGTAGCCTTGTATTTTTGTATCAATTATTATCGAATATGGTATACGATTATAAACGATGTATTTGTTATATATGCGGCTAATATTCGTGTAATACTACAAAGAATATCGAGTTTTTTTGTAAATTACGAATTTTTTTTAACGAACTACTTTTAAACGTATTTGTGTGCTAATAATAATAAAAAAAAAAATACGTCGATTTACCCGGACAAATTGGCGAGTCCATTAGTTTGTGCACGATCGTTTTGGCCATAAAACTAAACAATTCTTTCGTCACGAAATATTTTTTCGCGTAATACGGATCTAACGTTTGCACGACTATTTTCGATAATTTAAATTTGTTCTCTCTATTATCGCTAATGTCACTCGTTTTCGTTCTACGGACAATATTCGTTGGTTCGCTGGAAATGCCGGTTTTTAAATATTCGATATTTTCTTTTGCCGCCAACGTGTTCCGCCGAATAAACGAATTTCTAACGTCACCCATCGACTTATCGCAAATATTTTCTTCCGTTTTCTGTCTTTTCGTTACGTCGTGTTCGCTTTCGTCTTCTTCACGTCCGCGTTTCACTACGACTTTTGTCCCACGCCTAGTTTCCGCCATTTTCTTTTCGTCGGTCACTAATCGTGATTCACACGTCGCATTTATCGCGTCTTTCACGTTTTTCATGATCGACGTCTGAAATAACATAATTATTACGAAATAATCAAATAACTTCTATTCCAATTTCGACCGGGGGCTTTTTTTTTAATCATAATTACTGGAATTTAACCGGCCGAAAATGGTTACTAAATTGTGCCCGGTTTTCGAAGAATAAAAACGTATTTGGATATTATTTTAACCGATCGTTAGAAACGAAGATAATTGTTTACCGAAAATGTGCGCATAAAACGAATGGCGGCAGTCGGAGGATTGTCGAACGTACACCGTTGCACCAAATTGGACACAACGTTTATCGCTTCCTGAATGTCGTTCAACTTCTTATTAAAATGTTCGACTTCCGATTCTAATCTGGTGGTGTGATCGTCGTTTTCCCTAGTATAGTTGGACCGTTTTATTAATACCTATATTATTCGTAATACACGGCGAGCCGAACGTATATTATATAATTGGATTATTTATACTTTCTAGTAACGTCGGTTGGAACTCCGCGAAAACGATTAGTGGCGTTCGTTGGCAGTTCATTAGCACGGCAGTTGCGTATTCGGCAGACTAACTTTTCCACGTACCACTCCGCGAAGCATCGGCAATCGTTCGTTTGATGTTCGTGATTGGCCGTCATTTTGTTAAAAAGATAACGGACTTTTATATTTTCGTCACTGGAAAATCAAACGCTCGAATCGAGGACGGATATATTGCGCAATTCGAGGAATAACGAATACAGTTCAAAATAAACAATCAACCTTACTCTTAGCAACGTAAACGGTACCCGTCGTTCGTACGTTTAAATAATATATTGTTACAATTCACGAATCGTTTTATATTTTTCGACGATACTGTTATACAAACAAATATACGCCGCCCTTTTTTTTGAAACGTGTTTAGTGTGACCATAAAGACAAAAGTAATTTGCAACAGACTACAATAGTATATGTTTACGTAGTCTTTGGTCTTCCTCTTCTTCATTCAACGTTCATTCCCATAACAGTTTTTCCTATTCTTGTCTCCGCATAGCAAGACCAAACCATCCAAGTCTATTCTCCCTTATCTTGTCCACAATCGACACTATTCATACGCTTTCTCTGACGTATTCATTTCATGTCCTATCTTCTTTTGTCATCCCACTCGTCCACCCAATCATTCTCATCTAGGCTATACGACATTGTCCGCTCTATTTTCTTGTCCACCGTCCTACACTCTGAACCAAACAACTATAATCGGTCTCACTACACTATTGCAGTACTTACCTTTTAGCCTCGAACGTAATAATTATGTAGTTGTATTACGTCCTTTATTTGCGTTCGTCACGACGATTTATTTATCGGCACCCAAATAATCGTCGCGACGAACGTCGTTAATATCTCTGTTCGGGCCGTAGTCGCCGTCACGAGGTGCCCGTCGGGTTGGCTCGATCTTGGACAACTGATCCGGCAGGGACGAATAATCCGGTTGACGGGTTTTTCCCATCGGTGTTTCGCGTGTCCGGCCTGGGGCGGGTTTGGGGCCGTCTCGGGTGTGCCTGTCGCGACGAAGGATCGCGGTCGAAGACGTAGACTAGCGAGATTCTATTTTGTGTCGTGTCGTTGAATGGTGTGTGTATGTGCGGCGTTCTGGCGACAGTCCCTAGTTGACTGTAGTCGTTCGTCGAAGTATTTTTACGTCGGATATCCGTTCGTTTACCCGTTCTCGTAATTGTTTTGTTTGTTCCGTCCGATATCGTATTTCTGTATAGTTTAATAACGAACACTATGGCGTCAAGTTCCGCCATCTGGCGCGTATTTAACCGTCTTTCTTATTCCGTACACCACGCACCGGATTCTATACGCCGCTTGTGTTTTCGTCAATCAGTATCACACGCGCATCTCGTCGTCCGCGTTCAGCCGATCGTCGGCGATGTACATTCCGTCGTCCCACCAACAATCCTCATTGTCACTGGGATCGGTACGAATCCGCACGTAGCGTGCGCCATCGTCTTTGTCCCTCCCCTCCCCTGCCAGCCACGAAGAATACGATCGGTGTACGTATTGTTTTACTACACGAACATTCCGAATATACCACGCTAGTGGGAACCGCTCACGGTTGCGCTGGGACCTGTTTGGCCAGCGACAATCTCTATCCAGACGACCGATTTCCGCCAGCCGGGCGTGTTCAATATAAAACGTTTATGTTCCGCGGACATTAATTACACGGCGATAATTGTCGTTACCGATCAGAACGAACGTTGTGGTCCGACGAACGTCTACGTGAATGATATGAATTGAACGGTTTCGATTCTAGCGCGGAAATATCGAGATGAATCTATCTAGGCGGGAGCGCTTAAATACGTATTTGATCAATTATCGATATTGTGAAACGCTTATCGACGATAACGGATATTATTATTTCGTCTTTATAATCTCGAGACTGAGAAATGGCTATTGGAGTTATTTAAACCGTAAGCCGTCTGACCGCCTTGCGTTCGTAGTTACGTGACGAAAACTTTGTTTTTGAACAATCCAATTCGCTTCAACGTATCGTTCTTTAATGGCGCGAAAACCAAAAACACGCTCGTCTAGCGACAAAAATGCCTAAATATTAGTACACCACAATCAATCGGACACCTACAAACAAATACACGTAACAGATTAAACGCGCTTTTAATTTAACGAAAACTATCGTTTTGGTTTACAATACCGTCATATATATATATAAATCGTAACGCGTGATTATTAATAACCGTCAATACGGTCATTTTCTATAATTCGACCGTCCCCCGACAGTGAAAATACAAATATTAAGAGCACGTCCACAACGGATTATTATTTTCTCATTATTAACAACGGCGAAGTCCTGGAATTAATTTTTATATAGATAAATATTTAACGCCGATCGTTTTGACGTTTCGTCGCTTTCAAATATTGAAGAAAATTATGATTCCTGCCGTGATTCATTTGGACGTCCTAATAAATTATGAAACGGTAATAGCTTCTACGAGGTCGTTTAACAACATTGGTTGAATTAATATTATGCACGAAGAAAATATAAACCGGGAATTTTAAAACAAATTATAATTTACGTAATTTTAAGTTCGTTTTGTACATTTTTTCTCATTTAGCGAATTCAGTTTTAATGTTTGCGTATTTTTCACGTTTATCTTGTATATGTACGGTATTTTACTAAACAATAACACATCGTATTTAGCGGGGGGAATAATTGGCACGCGGAGAAAACGCGAGACATTTTACAATCAACCGATCTTTTTAAAACGAACCGTTACCAATTTACGGTCGAAAATAAACTCCGTGCACGTAGATACCAAAATAGTAATATAAACGGGCTACTTATATAAACAAATAGAAAATATAATATTTATCGTTAGTTTTAAATTTAAATCAAAAATTAGTTATATACCGGATAGTTCCATACACAAAAATACTTACATATTGTTTCTGTTGTAACGAAATTCGTAATTGTTTATCGATTTTTTTTGGACGATACTACTAATTGTTTTTTTTTGTCGATATTTTTGAAACCAGCAAAGTGATCAAAAATGAGCGTTTCTCAATAATATCTAAGAAAAACTGTCTATAGCGTGACGCACATTATCCTTCTCTAAAATTAGAAGATTTTACGAAATAGATTTTCAAATAGATTAATATTATTTTTATGTTTTACGCATTTAAATGTCCTAATATAATTCTACCCATTATTTTCAAATTGATAATTATATTTACGTTTTTATTTTTAAAAAAATGCGTATATTTACCTTGATAATATTAACGCGTATAATAAAGTGAATATGCTTGTGTATTTATTTTTGTAACACATTTATATTCGCCTACAATTTTAAAATAAACATTTACTGTCTGCACAGTATTTGCTTTGAACATTCCATTTTGGTTTTTTAGAGAAAATATCTATTAAACAACTATTAAACGTAAACAAAAAATATATTTTCAACAAAAGCTGAATAAAACATATTTTTTTTATAATTAATCTAAAACCAATTTTTCAATTTCTAATAAAACTCTGAACTAAATATTAAATTAATTTAATTGTTATAACAACTGTTCTTGAAGTCGAATATTTAAAGTTATTATTGTAGTACAGAAATCCAAAAACTTCTCCAGTGCGTCATAATTGTAACATGTCTAGAATATAGTGTCGCTATATCCGATTAACAATCAATCAAAAATGCCTTTTAATTAAACTAGTCCAAATTCTTCTCTTTTAAAAAAAAACATATTATTCTAAAACCAAAAAATTCCTCTCCGTTGACTGTTTTAAAATTCTAAATCAATTGTTAAAATACCTAACAGGCTTGTTTTCTATTCTAATTACGTTTAAATAAACACACACGCATACACACAAAATATTACATTATTTGTTTTTTGAACGAAAAGTTAAATTAAAGAAAAATCTTAATCACTATAAATAAAACCTATATCGATAATAACATAGAATCTTCATGTAATACTTGTATATCAGATGTCTGATACTCTAGATTAAAAACATGACTGACCACACAAGTCAATTTTTAACTAAATATACTGGCTACATTAAAGCAAGTATTATGGGATTTAAAATTGCCAAATATCTAATCGCCTACATTATTTATTGCTATGTAAAATATAATATTGTACATAATTATCTATATATCACGTGCGACTTTGAAGCAGCTAATGTGTCAACATAAAATACACAATAAGTACACTTAGGGTACATTATCCATTTTAGTTCACTGAAATCCACAGATTGTTTTAAAAAATTTCAATTATATTATTATATAACTCTGATACTTTTTGTTTGAATTATTATCGTTACGATAATTTAAAATAAACTTTATCGAATAAATTTCAATTTATATATTAATATAAACATGTACAAAATATACATATAACTATATTGATTTCGTATTAGTAAAAACTTGTCATAAAAATTAACAAGAGTTTAATGAAAAAATAACATAATAAATATACCGAAACAGTGAAACAATTTTCGATAATTATTTGAATTGATTACGACTCTACTTCTAAAAATTCTTTCTCATGTTGTCCTCCGGCAACAAAAACCATGAACACTGGTATTCCATTATCAATCGGACATCTAAAATCAAAAAAAATTAAACGTACTTAAAATTTTAAAAAAAACCATCATTTTGACTTGCAATGCCGTTGTATATATATTGCAAACGGCATTTAAAAACAGTCGTACAATAATTTTTAATAATTCAACTAGTACAATGGAAAATTTGCGGCTTACATCAGTCTCGTCACATTTTGAAAGATGTAAAACATTTATACTAATAAAAATATCGATTTTTTAATATTGTCTACAATAACAATAATTCAATATTTCACTATACTTTATATCTAATTTATAATAAGGATCAAGACAGTTATATGAAATGTATTTCCCTTGGAATCGTCCATGTTGGCCAAGAAGTTTTGTTTGGCTCTTACACATTTTGCAATAATTGGTGCAGTTTGTGAGACTATTTTTGCAAACCATTATTCATGCTACAGATAATCCAATGATATAACTGACAATTCGGTTTTCGATTCTTCCACAACATTAGTATAAAAATAATAACAACAGTAAATAACACGTTTATTATTTTTACCTTGATAATGTCAATGCATCTGATAAGGTACACGTTCGAGTTTCTATTTTGGTAACCTTTGTAGCGGATTTATATTCATTTAAAAGTTCAAAATAAACATTTACTGTGTCTGCGCTGTATTTACCTTCAACGTCCCATTTTGGTCTTTCGGAGAACATTACTTTTAAATGACTATAAAATCTAAAAATATATATAATAAAAGTTAAATAACGCTTTTTGAATTATAAATAATAAATTTACAACTCATTTCCAATAAAACTGTATACCGCATAGATATTTTATAGCATTTCCGTCCTAATTAAAAGTATTTTAAAATTTAAATATTGAACACCATACAATTATAGGAAATGTCAATGTCTTTCAGAAAATTCCCAATAATTATATCATTTTAACGCATATAGAATACAGATCAAACAAATCCGATTACTAACTATTAGAAATACTGTTAATTATAGTATAATTAAATCGCATTTTTCAAAACAAAATTTATATTATTTTAAAATTAAACGTTCTTTCTTCTTTAATATAATGTAAAATTCTAAAACTCTCAATTAAACGTACAGAAATTCTTATTTCCTATTTTAATTAAATATATAACTTTGCATAATATTACGATATGCTCTATAGTTTATTAATGTTGAATTGGAAAAATTAAATAAAACATTTAGTAAGTTTGTAAAATAAAATCAACATGGACACTAACGTGGAATCTTCATGAAATTCTTGTATGATATCTGAAGTCTGATACTCTGGGTACAAAAAAGTAACTGGCCACACAAGACGATTTTCAACCAAATGCACTGGCTGTATTAAACCAGGCAACTTGGGTTCTAAAACTGTCAAATCTTTGATTGGACCACCTATAACGTAATATAATTATCACAAAGTAATATAAAAAAAAGGCGTACTAAAAAAATAATTACTTTTTTTGCCGATTATATGTAATTGTCTTTTATTAAGTTCCTCTAATAGTATTTTCTCATTAATTTCTTTCTGTTTTTGAATGTTTGTCATTTTCCTTTTTTCCATCTCCATAATTTTCTAATTGGTAAAAAAACAAACTAAATAGTTTTATTCTAATATTATATAGTCATTAACTTCGTAAATTTACTTTAGATTTGATCGTTTCTTTTTTTATTCTTGAGATATTGCTATCCCCTGGTACTTGTTCCAGAAACTTATCACAATAATCTAAACATTTATCAAACTCTTTCAATTGAATACAACAATTGATTGCCCTCGTGATTGTTTTTTCATAGTCTGGCTTCAATTTGAGTGCTTGTTCAGCAGCAATCAAACTTGACCTAACGAACAAATAAGTTTAAAATAATTGTAAACGTTACTATTTTGAAAAATGTACCTATAGTTCTCTAAAAAATAATGTGAAGCAGACATATTATTCAACATTTGGGCACGAAGCTGATTATTTTGGAAACCTAATTTAAGGCCTTCTTGATAACACATAATGGCTAGTTTGTATTTACGACACTTAAAATTGAAATTTCCGTCTTCTTTATGTTTATCAGCCAATTCTTCAGGAGTGTTATCAATTGGATCATATCGGAGATTCTGTAATCCTTCAACTAAAGGTGATACTTTGTCTTCTGGTTCAGGAGGCTTGGTCATGAAGAACGGATGCTTTTCCATTTCCTAGGGTAAAATGTTTGTACATATTTTTTTAACGTACATTTCGTTAAATAACGTAAAAAAATTAAGTATAACGCCGGAAATAAGAATACCTCGCGCCAAGTTTCTTCCTTCCAACCATCCTTATAAGGTGTCTTCTCTAGATTGTTTATAAAGTTATTCAAACTATCGTCAAGACTATTAGCAAGTTTCGCACGTTCCTCATCCGTCATTGATTGTCTAGAACTGTCCAATTTTCTGAAAATTTTTAATTTACCAAATATTATACGTTTATACAACCAAGAAATTCTCTTAACAAATGTATTAAATTAATAGTTTATATAAAAATAATAAGTACACTTACGCCATGTTAGTTTTATTAAAAAGTACGAACAATTTTCGTTCAATAAATCTTTTTGAATAAGTACTTCAGTATATTAGAAGTTGCAGAAAGGTAACCGTGAACACTCGTTATCAAATCTTATCAATACTATGTTTTATTCTTCCATGTATGTTTAAAAATTTGAGCGGCACGTTCTCTGAACTATTATTAAATTTTAGAGTATTATCATTGATTAAATACTACTATAGATTGCTCACTGTAATATAAAATACTTTGCGCCGTAGATAGCGGATGTCGCTATACAGCGTGACGGTTTAGTTTTAGTTATGGCGATTACGTTTAAATCGCTAGTGTAGTTTGATTATTTAAGAGTGGGGACTAATTCAGTCAGCGCAGCGTGATTGCTACGTTGAAATACTATAACATTATATATATATATATATATATATATATTTTTTTAAATATTTATACACACAATAAATAGATACTGTATAATGTAATATTGTGTGGTAGAGAACCATGTAATGAACATTACTTGTATATCATTGAATCGTTATTTAGAACTATAATATTTAAAGAACGCAAATTAATCAATGCAGAATTACACAATAAAGCTACACAGCAGATTGCAAAACTGAGGGTGTTACAACACGTTTGATATTAAATTGTATAAATTGTAAAATGTATTAAATGTTTTCTATATTATTATTTTTTAACGATTATTATAACTATAATACCCTATTAATATAATTAAACTGTAATATATTATTAAGAAATTAAATAATTACGTATTATATTTGTACGGTTGTTCGATATAATTTTTACTTTATTAAATACGTGTTTAAGTTAGATTACTTATCATTTTGTTTACTAAAATAATGTATTCAGTAAATTCAGCGTGTTTTACAAGTCGGATTACTTCGTGTTTTAACTATTTCATATTTTTTCTTTCGTGTACGTTTTTTGCAACTTTGCGTGATACAGGACGCCATTATTGCGTCATACTACTGTCGCGTTGCGGCGTCCCGCGTCGCGTCGCTGCTACGTTATCGCGTTGCTACGCGTGATGCGAGAATGTGCTGCGTTGTTGCTACTTTATAGTAGTATGCGCGTGCGCGTGATACGGGATAATTACGAATAAATCTGTTGTTGGTCTTGTCGCGTTCCCAATACAAATGGTAAGCAAACCACAATGTTTCACGCAAAACGAATTCGTATTTTGACCGACGAACAACGACGTCAAAAAAACGAACGCAATCGGCTTTATCGTTTGCGAAAAAAAGAAGAACTCGCCAAAACAACGAAACAATCTAATGATTGTTCGGCGATTGTCAACGAACGAAGAAAAGCGTAAAAACGCCGAACGCAATCGAGCGTATCGCTTGCGTAAAAAACACGCCACCGTTCAATCCGCGTCCAATAAAATCCTCGTTGGTACGTCGTCTTCTACCGCGATGGAAATAGACGAGCCGCCATTGTCGATGGAAACCGGCGACGCGTCCATGCCCATACAGGAAAAGAATGAAAATCTGCCTTTGCAAAAGGTACGTGGTACGCCCTTTAACAGCTGTCGACGTGGAAACGATTTACGAACAATCCATTTGGATACGCGTGTTCCGTTTGTGATCGCTTGTGGTTAAAAACGACTTGAAGTTGATAAATTTGGTCGATCTCACGGAAGAGTTTATTCAGATTCTGATCGATACGTTTCCTAACGAAAAGATAACAGAATTTAAATTGTGCAGAACTCGCAGAGATTCCGTACAAAGTGAAGACAATTCGTCGTTATTCCAAATCGAACGGCTTTCGTTATCCGCCGTGTCCGAAGCATTTGCCTCCGTTGGATCCGATCGCGACCCGTTTAGTGTCCGCTCGCGTACCGTTCATGCAAATAC
>JAIPRN010004721.1:0-13559 GCA_025469175.1 Geopemphigus sp. TES_GeoC_2020
GGGTTGCCATTCAAATTCTTCCCGTGGTAACACTCTCCGACAAATCTCTCACGCTAATAACTACTTAATTCTTTCCCCTCCAAATCCTACATACTGGCCAACATCTCCCCGGAAACGTCCCGATATCCTAGATAGATTCATAACCAAAATACCAAACAGATTCCACAGCAAAGTTAAAAATCTCCCTGATCCTCTATCAGATCACTCTCCTGTCCTCCTAACTCTTAACAATAAACAACCTCTAAAAACTATAATAATTATTAATTATATATAATAATTTACTTACTTTGACCTTCTTCTACATTTCGTCACAAAAATAATGTAGATAATAAAAATATAATTAATATAATTATATATCTAAATAACATTATATACCTTTCAAAATTAAAATTAATATTACGATTTAGATTTTATTTTTCACTATATTTCAAAGCATAAAAATTATTTCACACATTTCTTTATGTATAAAATATAAATATAAATAATTATACATCAAAATTCATATGAAGTAAACTACAAAAATGTTTTAATATTAATGTTTAAGATGTAAATTACACCTATCAACATTGTTTAATTGTAATTATCCGTATTGTGAATCTTGTTTTCAACTTCTATTATAATTTATCATCATCATCCCACTCGCCTTTATCCCATCTATTCGGGGTCAGCCACTTTCCTCCTAAATCTCCATTTGGCCCGATATCCCACATTCTTCATACACACACAAACAGTCCTCATATCTTCCCCAATCGTATTCATCCACTTCTTCTTTAATCTTCCCCTTCCTCTTTTTTCTTCCACCCTCAATTCCATAACTGATCTTACTGCTTCCAAAACTTCTCTACTCATAACATGCCCAAACCATCTAAGTATACTACTTAAAAAATATGCTATTCCTAAACTATATATTGAATTAAAGGAATTGTAAAATAATATATAAGAAAATGGGGTTTTCAGATTAAAGTAATCTATAGGACCCATATTATTTGCTAAATACGAATAATTACGTCTTCTTTTATTTTAGTTTTTTTTTCCAGGGTTAATATTTAATTGTTATATAAATAAAATCAATTAATCAAATAAAAATCTGTATATATTATAATTTACTTACTTAGATCGACTACATATTATCATGAAAATAATGTAGATAATGAAAACATTATTAATATAATTATATATACAAATAAAATAATATGCCTCTCAAAATTAAATTTTTTATTTTTATTTATATTTTACTTTTTTACCATGTTTCAAAATATAAAAATTGTATTACACATTTAACTATGTATTAATTAAAAATAGATATTTAAATCGTAATGTATATCAAGAAAACCACGAACATTTTTAATAATAATAATTTAAAAATTAATTATACTTAAAAACATGGTAAATCTAATAGTAACCAACTGTATCCTAATTCTAGTTTTCTGTTTCTATTATATAATGTAAATGTCAAAATTAGTAAGTAAGATTCAATCACAAAAATAAACATTCATATATATATATATATAACTCACCGAAGGCTGTAATACATTGCCATCAAAATAATTCAAGAAAATTTTAATTTAATTTGTGATCTTAATATAAAATACCTAATTATCGGTTTGTCTTTTTCAATAAATATCACAGTTTTATATATTATATTGCATATTATTAATGTGTATTATATACCTATAGAAAAAAGTAATTCCAATATTTCAAATTTTTAATTCGGATATAATATAAGTAACATTTCTCAAATATAAATACAATAAATTACTTTTTTATAATAATTGTTTTATACATTATCTAAATATTCAATATTAAAAGTTGAAAATTATCGCACTTCTCCTGTATGATAATGACACAAAAAAACAATTTTTACTTATGCTCAATTTATGCCATTTGCAAATTAAAATACATTGAATATATATTTCATTTAAACTCTTAATTTAAAATTATAAATATATCTGTTAAATTCTTAAATATACAACTATATTGTGAATCTGGATTTCATTTTCTAAAATACATTGTAATTGTCAAAATAGTAGTATGATTCAAACAAATAAATAAATATTCATATATACAGCCTACTCACTATATGCTGTATGACAATCCATCAAAATAACATTTGAAAATTATAATATTACATAAACAATATTATATCTGTATACAAATATATATATATTGATTATAAATTATATTTATGCTCTTAATATTAAATTACTTAAATATAGATTTGAATTTTTTAATTAATATCTCTTTATTATAATTATGATAACGGATTATTGTATTTAATAACAACACTTAGATATACATAGAATATAAAATTGATTTCTATTAGGAAGAAATACTTTACGTATTTCACTATTCCACCAATTCAATTTAATAGTATTACTTGGGATTTTTACAATAAAATTTTTAAAATTTTATATGTAAAATGACATTTTAGTTGAATATTTTTAAGTTTAGAATTTATTCACTAAAATTAAATGTATATGAAATCATCCACTAAGATTTATTAATAGTAACGTTTAAGGTATAAGCTATATATTAAAAGTTGTCTTATTACAGAGTAAACAATTCTATAGTGAATCTAGGTTTCAATTATTATTCAATATTGTAATTATAGTCAATAAAATAAAATCAAATTTTATAAATATAGGTTTATATACATATACTACTCACATTTATCTGTATGACATAACAACGAAAAAAAATTTATGAAATCAATATTTTATTTACATACATACAATTTAAATAGTAAATATTGAATGTTGAAAATTGTAAAGTATTTTATTAGATAAAGGGATATAAATTAATATTATACTTCTTTTGTCTCATTTTGTTACACACAATATACTAAAATGATAAAGAGTTAGGATAAGTTGAATTAAATAACACTCTTTTGAGACAATTAACAGAACCACTAAAACTCCTACACAAATTTAATTTAATAAAAATTTTTAACATATATTTAAAATGTGTATATGTATAATGTTATTTTGTGTATAAATATTAAGGATACAAATATTTTTATACAGTTATGTGTAAACCACAAATGTAAAATAAAAATAAGTTTTAAAACATAAACGATTGACAAAAAAGTGTCATATTAAGCAGTTCTCACTGTATTGTTGTTCTAGCTTTCGATTTCTATTATACATTGCAATTGTCAAAATAAAATAAGATTCAAACATTTAATTAAACATATAAATATAAACTACTCACTTGATGCTGTATCACATTGCCATCAAAATAATATTAGAAAATTAAGACGTGAGTAAAGGAATAATAAACCCATGCACATATTATATATATTGTTTATACATTTTATTTTTGACCTGAATATTAAATTACAAGATTATTAATGTTTAAACTTTTCAATAAATACCATACAATATTACATTTAGTCTTACAATTAATGATAATTTTTATTTTTACACGATTTATACAAAATATTATCTCTTTCAGATATGAATAAATGTATTTTGTGCTTAAATTTAGAAACAACAGAAAGGTTGATATCAACATGAGTATATGCCTTATCAACAAGTATATTTAATTAGATTTACTATAATATACAATAATTATATTTTCTGATATAATTTTAAGAAAAATACCTTTATATTATCTCAATATTAGTTGTTTGTATACTACTTAAAAAATATTCTATTCCTTACCTATATATTTAATTAAAGAAATTGTGGAATATTATATAAGAAAATAGGGTTTTCATTTTAAAGTAATCTATAAGACACATTATTTGCTAAATACGAATAATTTCCTCTTTTTTTATTTTAATTTGTTTTCCAGGGTTAATATTTAATTGTAATATAAATTAAATTAAATTAATCAAATAAAAATTTCTACATATTATAATTTTACTTACTTACATCGACTACATATTGTCATGAAAATGATGTAGATAATAAAAACATTATAAATAGAATTATATATACATATAAAATAATATAACTCTCAAAATTAAAATTAAAATTTATAATTATATTTTACTTTTTAACCATGATTTAAAATATAAAAACTATATCACATATTTGTCTATGTATAAATTAGAAATATATATATGTATAAATCGAAATGTATATGAAGAAAACCATGAAAATTTTTAATTATAATAATTAAAAAATAATTTATACTTAAAAACATGGATATCTAATAGTAACCAACTCTATCATGAATCTAGTTTTTAATTACTATTATATATTGTAATCGTCAAAATTAGTATGTAAGATTCAAACACAAAAATAAACATTCATATATATATATAACTCACAGAACGCTGTATCACATTGCCATCAAAATAATTCAAGAAAATTTAAATTTAATTTGTGACCTTAATATAAATTACCTTACTATCTGTTTATCTTTTTCAATTAATATCACAGTATTATATATTATATTATATATATTATTGAGTGTTATAAACCTATAAAAAAAAGTAATAACAATATTTCAAATTTATTATTCGGATATAATATATGCAACATTTCTCAAATATAAATATAACAAATAACTGTTCTATAATATTTGTTTTATATGTAATCTAAATATTCAATATTAACAGTTGATAATTATCGCACATCTCCTGTATGATAATGACACGAAAAAATTTTTTACTTGTGCTCAATTTATGTCATTTGCAAAATAAAATACATTGACTATATATTTCATTTGAACTCTTAATTTAAAATTATAAATATATCTGTTTTGGTTTTTAACTA
Organism: Geopemphigus sp. TES_GeoC_2020; assembly: GCA_025469175.1. NCBI lineage: Eukaryota > Metazoa > Arthropoda > Insecta > Hemiptera > Aphididae > Geopemphigus > Geopemphigus sp. TES_GeoC_2020. Next base: position 4,725 of record JAIPRN010004721.1, read on the forward strand.
TACAACTGTATTGTGAATCTGGATTTCGTTTTCTAATATACATTGTAATTGTGAATATAAAAGTATGATTCAAGCAAATAAATAAATATTCATATATACAGTCTATTCAACATTTACTGTATCACAATCCAGCAAAAAAACATTAGAAAGTTAAAATATTACATAAACAATATTACATCTGTATACGAATATATATGTATTGATTCTAAATTAGATTTATTCTCGTAATATTAAAATACTAAAATATAGATTCGAATATTTTAATTAATATCTATTTATTATAATTATAATTACGGATTATTGTATTTAATAACAACACTGAGATTAACATAGAATATAAAATTGATTTCTATTTGAAAGAAATACGTTACGTAATTCTCTATTCCACCAATTCAATTTAATAATATTACTTGGGATTTTAACAGTAAAATTTTTAAAATTCTATATGTAAAATGACAGTTTAGGTAAATATTTTTAAGTTAAGAGTTTATGAACTAAAATTAAATATATGAAATCGTCCACTAAGATTTATTAATTGTAAAGTATAAGGGACAAGCTATATATTTAAAGTTGTCTTATTACACACTAAACAACTCTATAGTGAATTTATGTTTCAATTATAATTCTATATTGTAATAACAGTAAATAAAATCAAATCAAATTTTATAAATATAGGTTTATATACAAATATACTACTCACCGTCTTCTGTATGACATAACAACGAAAAAAAAATTATGAAATTAAAATTTTATTTAGATACATACAATTGAAATAGTAAATATTGAATGTAGAAAATTGTGAATTTTTTTGTCAGATAAAGAGATATAAATGAATATTATACTTCTTTTGTTCCATTTGATTACACACAATATACTAAAATGATAAAGCGTTAGGATGAGTTGAATTAAATAATACACTTTTGAGACAACTAACAGAACCACTAAAAGTCCTACACAAATTTAATTTAATAAGAATTTTTAACATATATTTTTAAAATGTGTATATGTATAATGTAATTTTGTGTATAAATGTTCATGTTACAAATATTTTTACACAGAAAAGTGTAAACCACAAATGTAAAATAAAAATAAGTTTTAAAAATAAACGATTAAAAAAAAGTGTCTTATTAAGCAGTAAACACTGTATTGTGGTTGTAGCTTTCAATTTCTATTATACATTGTAATTGTCAAAATAAAATAAGATTCAAACACTTAAATAAACACATATATATATATACTACTTACTTAATGCTGTATCACATTGCCATCAAAATAATATTAGAAAATTAAGACGTGAGTAAAGGTATAATAAACCTATGTACATATTATATACATTGATTATACATTTTATTTTTGACCTGAATATTTAATTACAAGAATATTAATATTTACATTTTTCAATTAATACCACACAATATTACATTAGTGTTACAATTAATGATAATTTTTATTCTTGCACGATTTATACAAAATATAATATCTTTTTCATTTAGACCAATTTTTGTTTGAGTTAAAATGTAAAGAAAAAACTATTACTCATAATTTAAATATAATATCGTTAATAAAAATTTTAGGCGTACATGTTTAAAATCAGATATGAATAAATATATTTTGTGCTTAAATTTAGAAAAAACTGTAATGATCTGGGTGTATATCATAATTTAGTTAATTTTATATAAAGAGAAATAGGCTGTACACAATAATTGTAAAATTTATTCATAAAATAAACTGCCCCTCGACCTTCATGGAGTATCGAATATGTTGAATGAATTCCACAGAAAATACGTTCGAAAGCAATAAATACCAAAAATGATTATACATGAAGAATGACAACACGAATGGTTGACGACTATATTTTCACACGCCGATACTAAAATGTGTATCCAAAATCAACAAAACAATGAAACTCAAGGATACAGCTACTACAATCTATAACACCAGATATGCCAATTTCTATGAAGACGAGACCTCTCTAAGCTTATATTACCCGGTCATTACGCCTCTCAGCGAGTCAGTCAAATCAGGGCAGTCTAGCAGGGCCCAGCAGTCGGGTCGGGCTAGGACGAGCAGTCGGCACGGACTGCCGGACAAGGCTTCGGCACGGACTGCTGACAAAGCAGCAGCCAGTGTCGAGTCTCCCGTCTTCTCGTGCGTTATAGAAGAGTCTTCCGGGTAGAGGAGTCTCTCGTCGAGCAGGGTAGAGGAGATCGTCGGCGGCGCAAGTTCACGGCATCTGACATCGTTCCAATTACGAGCAATCAGTTATATTCAACAAGTCAGTATTCCGGAGGACGATTCCAGTTGTTCGTCTTTAAAACACTTGCGTTTTCATGTCAGCATTTGTCGGTGGATTCGTGGAAGGAAGGCATCGCCTAACCATTTTCTTACGTCTCTGCATAATCTTGTAAAGTTGAACACGGGCAGCACGGTAAGAGAATATCATTCTGTTAGTTTTCACCCTCACTCTTAAATGTGTTTGAATATTTTAATCATACGCGTTTGTACGACACTTCTCGATTGCGTTCCTGAATAGTCTTCATATTCACTACCATAAGATAAATAACTGTAGTAACTCAATAAAACTTTTCCATTTCCCCATATCCACACACCTCTCACCATATTCTCCCACCAGCCCTCTCCAAGGGGTTTATCCCCTTATCCTCTTAGCTGTTTTTTATTATTCAATTTTTATTTTTATTAAATTTTATTGTTTTTTGAGTAATTACACAACAGAAAGGTTAATATCAGCATGAGTATATGTCTTATCACCAAGTATAATTAATATGATTTATTATAATATACAATCATTTTATTTTCTGATAAAATTTTTTAGAAAAATGCTCTAATATTATCTCAATATTAGTTGTTTGTATACTACTTAAAAAATACGCTATTCCTAACCTATATATTGAATTAAAGGAATTGTGGAATATTATATAAGAAAATGGGGTTTTCATATTAAAGTAATCTATAAGACCCACATTATTTGCTAAATACGAATAATTACCTCTTTTTTATTTTAGTTTTTATTCCATGGTTAATATTTAATTGTTATATAAATTAAATTCAATAAATCAAATAAAAATCTATATATAATATAATTTACATACTTCGATTGTCTACATATTTTTATGAAATAAATGTAGATAATAAAAACATTATTAATAATTATTTATATACAAATAAAATAATATACCTCTTAAAATTTAAATTTAAATTAAAATTTTTTTTACTTTTTTACTATGTTTCAAGACATAAACATTATATCACAAATTTGACCTTGTATAAATTAGAAATATATATATAAATCGAAATGTATATGAAGAAAACCATGAAAATTTTTTATAATAATAATTAAAAATAAATTATACTTAAAAACATAGTGTATCTAATAGTAACCAACTGTATCCGAATTCCAAGTTTCAGTTTCTATTATATAATGTAATCATCAAAATTAGTAAGTAAGATTGAATCACAAAAATAAACATTCATATATATTTATATGTATAACTCACAGACGACTGTATCAGATTGGTTTGAAAATGATATAAGAAAATTGAGGTATTACATTAACAATATTATACCCATATACAAATATATACTTCTATTATATATTTGATTTATGCCCCTTATATTAATTTATTAAAATATAGACTTGAATAATTTAATTTAAATCGCTATATTATGATTATGATTATGGATAATTTTACATATTACGATACTGTGATTTACATATAAAGTTGATTTCTTTTAGAAAGTATTACTTTACGAAATTTATGTCCAATATATTAAAATGAAAATACTTTAAGATTTTATTTATTACTGTTACATATTATTTAAATTGACAATGGATAAGAAGGAAAATTAAATGTCACTCATTTGTGAAAAACTATTATAATCAACCAGTTTATTCCATAAATTAAATTTCATAGTATTACTTCCAATTTTTACATTTAATTTAAAAATTGTATATATGTCAAATGACATTTTTGGTGGAAATGTTTAAGTTAAGAATATTAAGTATATTTACATGTATATGAATTAATCCACCATGAATAATTATTACTAACTTTTAAGAAATAACCTATATAATAACAGATGTCTTATTAAACTGTAAACAACCGTAGGGTGATTCTAGTTTTCAATTTCTATTATACATTGTAATTGTCAAAATTAAAGTCAGATTCAAACACAAAAACATTCATATATATATTTATATATATATATATATAACTCACAGAATGCTGTGTCACATTGCCATCAAAATAATACAAGAAAATTAAAATTTTATTTGTGACCTTCATAAAAATGACCTAAATATCTGTTTGACATTTTCAATTAATATCCCAATATTAAAATTAAAATTACGGATAATTCTATGTTATTACAACACTGAGATATATTTATAGTTTTTTTTTTTTTTTAAGCTACATACACATAGTAATTACAGCTTAGCGTTTAAGAAATTAAATACATTGGAGTTATTATTTACAATGCATTAAAAAATGATTAAAGAACAATTGATATCATTATAACAGTATTAAGAAGAGAGAACGGAGAAATCAAATGACGAAACCGGAAGACGTGAAAATAAAAGATAAGCCTGGATATAACGAGCGGACAGGTTGAATTTAATATATTAGGCGGGCAGCTGATGATATTACCGAACAAAAAGGGAAAAAATGAGGACCTGTGAGAAGCCGATGAGGGAAAATTTAATAAAATGTGAACGAAATTTCCCTTTGCATGTTTCGACGAGGAATTACACATACAAAAATTCAGGCCCAACGAAAAACCGTGGGCCGGTAATCTATTATGACCGAATCTTAGTCTAGAAAAGGACACAATGAGGGATCTCGGAAGTTTGGAGTTAACAAACCAAGGAGAACGTGGGATAACCGGAACAATTGATTTGAACCATTTAGCAGAAGAATCTGACGAGGACCATATATCCTTCCATAAACAATAAATAGATTTCCGAAAATGGGAAATGAGATCGGAAGGGGGGATTTTAGACATACCAAAATAAGGAATGAAGGAAGACGCGGATTTCGCAAGCGAATCCGATATTTCGTTACCAACGATACCTACGTGACTAGGAGCCCATAGAAAATGAATAGAGTATTGCCTGGCTTCTAAATTGACGATTAAAGCACGAATATGTAGGGAAAACACAGAGGACCGCGAGTTAAAAGGATTAGACACCATAGAAAATAGAGTGGATTGAGAATCTGATATTATGAGATATTTATCAAGAGGGGAAGTTTGAATAATTAATAACGCTTGAATAATAACATGAAGTTCTGTAGAAAAAGTAAAGGAAAAACAATGGAGAACATCAGAAAAGGAAATATGAAAGTTTGGAATATAAACTGCATATCTGGCTGAATCCGTCGAGACCGAACCATCCGTGAAAACTAGGCCCCAATCAGGAAATTCTTCGGCGATATAGGCCAGAAAGAGATCATTAACCACAAGAGGAGTTAAATTAACAAGGGAGCTGTGGGGAAGACCTAAGAAAGAATGATCGATTTTAATGTAAGGAGAAGATAATAGAGAATTAAAAGGAACATCGTACAGGAAAAAACGTTTGTTGGAACGCCACATAAAAGGTACCAATTGGTTCATGGAGCAGCATATGGAGGCGAGAGTAGGAAGAGATTTACCAACATATCTTATCAACAATTCTTTATGTCTACAAAGGTATCGAAAATTAAAGAATTTGGGAACGACAAGGAATTGAGTAAAACTTTGCAAGCCAGCAATCAACTCCTGATTTCAATTGGAGGACAACAGCTCTCGACCTCCAAACACTCTCGGGGAGTGGAACGAACTGCCCCGATGAATACACGAAGACACGCAGCTAAGTGAGCATTAAACTTATTGCGATGGACTTTGGATGCTGAGTAAAAGAAAAAAGAACCATAGTTTACTTTTGCACGGATCACGCATTTTAAAAGTCAGAAGTGAAGATGGATGTGCACCCCAATTAGATCCTGCCACAGATCGTAATAAAATGAACCATTTAGAAATTGACGAAAGAACGTGTTGAAAGTGAGGAACCCATCTCAGTTTAGAATCCAACACCATACCAAGATATTTGGTAGACGCGGAGGGTTGTAGGATCTGACCGTTTAAAAAGACAGGCGACGTTATATTATAATGTTTTCTTGTAAACACTACTAAATTGCTCTAATCAGGAGCAGTTTTCAAGAAAAGAAAGGAAAGAGCTTTAGATAATACATTTATAGCTGAATTCAAGTTAGATATTGAATTATCTAGTATTTTATGAGGGATAAAGATAATAATGTCATCTGCGTAAAATAAATTGTTGAAGCCATTTTCAGACAGATTTTTACTAATAAAAGAACTATACAAATTAAATAAGATGGGACTCAGACAACTGCCTTGCTGGAGACTACGATAGGTAGTACGAACTACTTCTTGTCCAGTTGGAGATATAAAATAGAGCAAACGACGTGAAAAAAGAGTTTGAATAAAAGAACAAAATGTGCGAGGTAACGAGATTTCTACAAGTTTATTATGTAATGTTGGAATATGAACAGAGTCATACGCATTTTTTATATCTATGAAAGCAGCACTCAAAAATTCCTTACGACAGAAAGACTGGTAAATTGGACCAATAAGACCCGCTAGGCAATTCAAAGTTCTCAAGCCCCTGCGAAAGCCATATATGTTTTTAGGTAAAATTGAATTGGATTCTAAATAGTATTCGAATCAATTTTTCAAAATGTATTCGACTATTTTGCAAATTGTTGAGGAGATGGCAATGGGGCGATAGGAACCGCTAGAAGCACCGTGTTTGGAAATAAGGATACATCGGAACTCTCTCCATGAAGAAGGAATGGTGTCACTAATCCAAATTTGATTGAGGATGGTAAGTAAGATCTCTAAGCCACGACGAGGAATATGTTTTAGCGTAATAGAAGAGATGCCGTCCAGATGAGAGGAAGAGGATTTACGAGATTAAATGGCATTATTAAGTTCTATGAGAAAGAATAGCCCCGAAAGATAATTAAAATTACCGTCGTCCGAATTAAAGTTCAAGAGAGTACAATCACCAGTCTCATCAAGTGAAGGGACGTAAGGAAGAGTAATCTTGTCGCAGAAAGAGGTGAACCAATCCTCGTTTTAATGATGATTAGTGCGTTGAATGCAATTTTTGAAGCGATTTGAATATCCCAAAAATCAGAAAGGTTAACAGATGGGTTGAGATTGGAGCAAACCTTACGCCAGGACTCTCTTTTAGCGTTTTTAAGCACTTGCCTAGTAGACGAGGAAAGCCGACGGTACTCCAAGAAGTCAGAAATTGAACGGGTTGTCTTAAAGACTCTGAAAGCGGAAGATCTATTTTTAATAGCATTGGTACAATCGGAATTCCACCATATAGGAGAAGGCCTAGATTTTCTACCAGACCTTAACACCTCCATAACCGTCTAAGCGATCTGCTCTAAAAATGTGGAATTGAAGGATAGAAAAAGTATTGCATGGAAGTAACCAAGTTTCAGATAGAATCGCAACAGAACAACATTGATCTGAAATTAAAAAAGATAAATCACCTATACTAGGACGTAAACTACGAATATTCCATTGTAAAATAGAGAAAGGGGGAATATATTTATTATTAGCGTTGAAACTGTTATTGTTAACTTGAATGGAGTTGGACATAATTGAAAAATTATTAAGTATCATCGTCGTTAGACGGCGATGACAGAATCTTAATAATAGTGGATTGGATTAGAGAACTAAGAGCAGAAGGAGAGGGTATATCCTTGAAGTTGGATAACGATATTGTTAAGGAATTAGCAAAGGAAGCAATCAAGTCTGGATCGCGATCCTTAGAGACATTCTGTTGTGATATATATTCCAGAAAACTACCATTAGGCGAAGATGATGGGGAGTAAACAGTGGCTGGATGAGAACGAAATTTAGGCTTGAGTGGGACGGGATGGTTTTGTGTTTTAGTGGTATGCTTAGTACGATTAGGCAAGGGAGGAAAAGATGTAACAAGGGGGGGCGATAGAAGAATGGACACTTGCTTTTTGAACTATATTGCCATTATTATTGAATTTATTGTTGAGAACCTTATCAGAAAAGGAAGATGCAGAGTTGACTAAATTAAGTTTTTTCATCCGAACTGCTTCCCTAAAAGAAATATTTTCATGGGCCATGATCTTCTTTATTTCCTTTTGAGTCGTCCATGCAGAACAAGAGCGATCCTGTGCGGGGTGGGCACCTTGACAATTGACGCATCTGGGGGTTGATTCACGAGACTCTCACGTAGATATGGAGTGACCTGATTCACCAAAACGACCACAACGAGCTTTGCCGCGACAAAATTTTTGAGTATGTCCGAATCTTAAACATTGATTAAATTGAGTAGGAGACCGTACACTCGGCGAAACGTCAAATAACACTTTAAAGATACAAATCAATTTGGGAAGGGTAGGTGATAGAATTTAATCTCAACGAGTCTAGTTGGAATAATATTGCCATCCCTTTTGATGGAGATACGCCTAAAAAATAAGGCTTTGACCAGAGATTCGTAACCGTCCCAAAAGTCCTCTTCTGATACGTCTTCCAGCCTGACGATCCCGAAGCAGTACAATAGAGAACTGGGAATAGAGATGTTGTAACCGTTAGATTTGCAGAGTGGCGAATAAATACAAGTGTTGGCGTTATGAGTTGAATCAAAAACAACTTTGACTTAGTTGGAGCCGGCAGGGCATATGGAGAGTACATCGTTGAAATGTTTCGTGAGGAATTTTCCGACTGATATAAGATTTACATTCGGTCTGCCGTTGGTAGTATCTA
>JAIPRN010004722.1:0-13553 GCA_025469175.1 Geopemphigus sp. TES_GeoC_2020
TTTTTTCCAAAAAAAAAAAGTCATAATGGCGGCTCCGGCCCTCACTGAATGAAGCCGTGCGCGGCGATAAGCAATGTGCACTGCACACTCTACGGCCTTCACCAAGTGATTTGAAACAAAAAAACCGAAAATATTCTTAAAAAGGCGGAATCGTGTGCGGCGCGCTAAAAAAAGTTGTTTCGAGAAAAACGCGTCTAAAGTTAGAGGCAGAAAAAATCGTAAGTAATGTTTGTTTTTTGACACATCCAATCAGCTATTCCCTTCCCTCGAAGCCTTATACCTGTATTTCGGCTGACGCACTCTCTCGTCCAATACGCTGCGACTCCTAAAATAAATTATATAGAGAAATATCCTGTTGGCTACACATTTACAAGACCCTAAGGATGAAAATAAAGCAAAACGAAAATTATTTTTTTCAATTTCTTCTTAAATCGTCACTTTTATCTGGTTAGTACGTTCGTACTCGGCTTATAGGAATCGTACGCGGGCGCGTTTAAAACGCGTAATTCGATAATAAATTTACGGCCGCGGTCCGTTACGTCGCGCGTATTTGTCGCGTCCTATTCGCGCCGTCGTCCGTGTTCCTTTTTTGTCCGTACGAAATCGACGCGCGCCACGACCACAGTCGGTCGAACATTTTCCGTACCGTTTGATAACTCGAGCGAACCCGAAACACGCGTAGACGCGAATTACTATTACACTACCTACTCGTTCGTCCGCTCCAGACGTATTAACGAATTTAATTCGCCTTTCCTTGTCGTTATTTTGTCGGTCCGTTGTCGACTATAATGTGCGCCCACTTACGTGTCATGGGCTGCGAGAAAAGCAACGATCGTTTTAGAAAAGCCGATAATCACGTATTACGTGTCCGTACTATACAGTCCGTTTTACAGCACTAGATATTCTCGATTACGGCGCGACCCGTGGACCAAGTTTGACATTCCGCCGTTTCCCAAACGCGCGGCAATTGAAAATCGCGTTGTTTCTTTAATCGTTTAAAATAATAACGAAAACCTTCTTTTTTTGAAAATATACCATTATATAGCTTCACGGGCCATTCGAAAAGCGATTTCGTCGAGTTCGTAATTTTTTTTTTTTGAAATTTACCGCGCTTTTACGCGAACATTTTCGAAAACCCCGAAGAGAATTGTCCACGGGTCGCGCTATAATCACATATCTAGTGCCGTGAAACGGCGCTATGGTCGAGATTATTACCGCCGGCCCGGGTGTGGGGCTGGGGGGAATTATTTGGAATTTCGCGGGCTCGCCGAAGGCAAATCTCGTCCAAATCGAATTCGCTTACGGCGTACGTTAATATCGTTATTAACCCGCGCGGGTTTTACGGCCGTTGCAGTAACACGACGTGATAATAACCGTCGTACGAACCGTAATTGCGAAAGAGAAACGGAAATTCGTAAAAATCACCGCCGTGTCGTAAAACGGAATTACGTTCGTACAAAAGCGAACACGTGTTTCGCGCTTAAAACGCCAAATACGATTTCACGTCGGACTAAAACCGTAATTAAATAATTATAGTTTAATCGACCGAACTTTTAATTAACCTCGTACGTTCCTTTGAAATTATCATTTCCAATTACGCGGCGATCGTGTCTGGCGCGCGTGCGTACGCCCGTATTGGGACGTACGGTGGTAGTAATCGTTTTTAAAACTCGCCCGTTTAATAAACGCGTATTCGAATTACGAACGTTTTGCGACGACGATTATCGACCGTTGTAACGGCCAAAACTAAACTAGGCGCCCAGAAGTGCGAGCGAAAACAAAAATATTCGCCAAAGAACGAAAATAGCCGCGGCGTCCGTACGATAGCGGTTCGATCCACCGACATTCCGTACGTCCGGGCGCGTTGACGGACACGCGTGCCGTCGATGGACAGCGTCGTTCGCCGTCCGGGTAAATAACTAACCGGCGGACGGCGATAAATAATATCGGACACGCCAGTCGGGCGGCGAATATTAATTAAAAAAAAAAAAACGTCGCGCGAAGTTTTTTAGTGAAAAAACCGCGAAGTTTAAACGCTTTGTTTACCCGAAACAATTTATTATTATCGTTACGCGCGACGTACGATAATGGCGAATTATTCGAGCGCGATATTATATTTCCTATACAAACGAGGCGCGGAATATGAACGCGTAAACCTTTTTCCGACTCGATAAAACACGACGGGCCGACGTTCGCCAATTTCCTCTGTTTTCGTCGTCTAAATCGCGTTTTTTTTTTTGTTTTAACGCGACGACCGACGACACGCGCTCGACGTTTTCAAAAGACCGATCGCGCCCGAACAATCATTACGGAACGCTGTAAAAAAAAATCGTTTACCCGGTAAATAAACAATCGCGAGTAATAGTAGTGAGCCATATATGCACGCGTAGATTGACGAGCGTCGGCTCTATACGCTGTTGTTAGTTTTTCCGTTAGGTCTAATTGTTATCAGTTTTGGTCGAAAAATATTCTTTTAAATTGTCCCGTCTGTTACGGGCAAACAAAAAAAAACACGATCCGTAAGTACGTCGTGCGAAAAAAACTTCGAAATTTCCGCTCGTTTGAATCGGATATGTTTTCGTTTTTTCGAAACCGATACCGTTTAATCGATCTACCCGCGCCGAATCCGAACTCGTAACGAAACTTGGAACGTTACGGGCGACCCGTACGAAAAGAACCGAAAATCTGTGGCCCGGCATTTCGTATAAAATTTTATCGGGATAGTTTCGCGTTTCTCGCTATTTTCTAAAACGAAAATTTCGATTAGCGTTTTTTCGACACGGAAAACCCAATAAATATATATATTCGTATAAAATCGTCGTCTAAAAAATCGTACGTACCGTAATAATATGCGTGGGAAAATTGCGGACGCCATCAACACCGAACGAAAAAACAAAAACGCTAAGCTTAAACGCTCGCGTACGTATATCACAATTCTAAATACCCGTCAAGCGAACAAAAAATTACGTCGCGTAAACATATAATACTTTCGGTGGGAAGTTTCGCGATACGAAACGCGCGCGCACGTAAAATATACGATTTAAACTATTATATATCGCGGGTCGTATAACAACCGCGACGTATATTAAATAAACGACTCGGGGGGGAGGAAAAAAATTTGAAAAATAACTTTCGAAAATGAAAAATTTTATTTCGCCTCCGGACATGCCTCGTCGTAAACGGTAATTAATTGACCCGGCGGTGTTTCCGCCGTGTTTTCTTCGCCCGTTATACGCGCAACCGTTTCGTACACCCGACCGTTGGCTCTCCAATTTTCGGTTAGTACATTTGAACATTCGGTTTTTTAATCGAATATACGGCACGACGGATTCGTATTGTTTTATTTTTTTCCTCGAAACCGTTCTTAGGAATAACGTAAAATATTATCGCCGGCGGTTCTTAAAAAGGAATTAAGTTACCTTAAATTTTCCAAACACGAGTGTAAGCCGATTAATATAAGTACGTCGTTTTAGCGGAAACATCGAACGTTCGAGAACTCGGAAAACGGACTTACAAGTATTTTGTTTTTTAATCGATTTTCGTTCGCTTTAAACGATCGAATTTACGTCTAGAACGGTACACGAAATACACAATTATCGACCCGTCGAATACTAAACGTTAGTAAACGTTAAAAATTGTCTAAAAGAAAACGTATATAGAATTTGACTCGAACGTTATTTAAATTGCGATAAAAACGAAATAACGGAATAACGAAATAAGGGTTCCCGTAATAGAACCTTACTTAACGCTATAGCGTTCGACGTTAGCCGAACAAAAAAATGTCGTCGATTTGACTAAATTTAGACGATTTTGCGCGAAGTTAACGTATTAACTATGAAAAGTAGCGTACGTTATTTTTAAACGGAATCGTTTTGTAGCCGCGACGCGACCACAATGCACCGCCGTAGGCTATACGGCTAACGGGGAAATTCGTTTTGGCGATAATTAACGTTGGTCGGCGGGAAACTTCGGCCAACTTTAAACGTCCGAGTTAGTGCGCACATGGTCGTTGGCGGACACTTTTGGTGATTCGACGCCATGTTCGACTAGAGAAACCGGGCGGACAGAAACTCCGTACGACCGAACTCGTTGTTGGGATTTCCGTTCGGATCCCCCCCTCCCCAAATCGATTATTCGATAAATTAATTGAAATTCGCCGCCGCGCCGCGTTCGCGTATTGTCGTAAAACGTTTTCGTCTCCCTTTTTCATTTACGCCTTAATTTTTTCGTGATTAATTTACGGCACCGGGGTACTTCACCGTTTAGGTAGTCCTTCCCTCCATGTCCGCGACATTTATTTAATATATATATACACCACAAACTTGGCAATCTAAGGCCGCTTGTGCCTTTACAGAGGGTCCTCCTATATTTTCGCCTCCGGCACACACGAAAGTAGTCTGCCGTTCTCGTTCTTACCGTAATTGTTACGTTCGGGTCGCGCGGCCGTCGTGTTATAGAAAATCGCGCACCCGTAGTAATTAACGCTACCTTAAAACTGTCCCGGCCCGGTGGCTATCGCGCTTGTCCCGGGAGAGGGCTGTAAACCCGTCCGGGCGCAGAGACCGATCGGTTTCTCGCGAGTTCTTACCGGCGTCGTCTCTTTACCCGTCCGGCCGCGGTCCCATATTCGTTAACACTATCGATTGGTCGGCTGTTCGCGAATTCTCTCAACGAGCCGCCGGCCCCATTCGTTTAACGCGTACAACCGGACGTGTTCTCGCCGAAACGTTTTATCGCGAAAACCTTTTCAACGTTCTGTCCAATCGAAACGCTACCCGCCGCCGCGCGCATATATATATATATATTTAACATTTATCCGAGACGAACGGGAAACGACGCTTATTTAGGGCGCCTTCTTTCATCCTCCGCTCCCGGTGCCTTCCCCACCCGTACCCGGCGAAAGCCACTCGACTCGTAAACGAATATAGGGGGGAGGGCCCCCGCGTCGTCACTACTATACGCGGGTCGGTTTCGGAGGGGTGGGGGGTTGGGTGGTCCCTTTCTCTCTCGCCACCAAATACAATAGCAATAATACGCGATCGTTTTATCCCTCGAACTGCTCGCCGTGTTCGACACCCTCCATTCGTCCCATTGCAAAAGTCCCGCGACAAAACCCTCTCGCCGCGGTATACACGATTGTAAATCGCCTACAAAAACCCTTCTCCCTTCGGTAAACATTCAAAAGCACACCCCACCCCACCCCCGTTATAAACACTACGACGTTACGAAATCTGTTCGACCGGATATTGTTATTAATTTTCGGTCTTACGTATAATGTCGTTACTTTACCGTAAACGTCGCTTCTCGTCTACTCGGGCTGCGTACAAGAATTAAACGAATAGCCGCTCGGAACGAACATCGTAAAGTCGAATAATTTACGGGCACCACGAATCGCGCGCGTCGCGTTTGAACGGCGAATACGAGGACGAGTTTTCCCCCGGTACGCCGACGGTTATTTTAAACGGGCGTGTACGCGCCGTCCGAACAACTCCGTTTTTACGCGCGCGCCGTATACTCTCCGTAAATATACAGCCGCTTTGATTGGAATGAATTAATAGCGACCGAATTTCAGTCGATTATTATGTTACCGGCTACACGTGCGTGCGCGCGTCAATTTCAATACGAATGTTTTCCAATCGAGTTTTCAAAAATCGTAGAACAACGTCGATCCGTTACTAATCGCTCTTGTTTCCGTTATATTTATAAATAAAATTAATCGTATTCTTAAAGCGACCTCCGAGAAAACATTCGCCGTATATATATATATAAGTAAAATCGATAAATATTTTCTTTAGCGAACTTGTCGAAAACGTTCGGCGATATTTATTTATATCGCGCGGCTCGTTGGCCCGGGCGAAACGTTTTTTTTATTTCAACGGACGTTACGTAACGTAATATTAATAGCTCGCACGGTGTACTCGTTATCAAATTCGAACGTAATACTCGATCGAAATTCCACTTTACCGGCGTACGAGATCGAACAAATTACGAAATTAGCTACGAAATCCGTTAACGATTTTTACTACCCGTAAAGGAACGTAAGGTTACGTAGGTAACCGCGGTCACGGTCCGAGTAAGAATCGTCGCGGTCGTGGTAATTGATCGTCCGTCTAGTATTTAGCCGGGGTCGTATACGTGTAGAAGTAGACGGACGTTGGGTTCCTCGCAGGGTTATCGAATAATAAAATCGATTATCCTGTCCTTGTTTCGTCACTTTGTGCCGCGTTGCTTTTCGGATATACCGCTCCTTTCCGTGTGGCCTTATTCGACACAGCCGCGAAAAGGATCAGAATAGCCAACGCGGACGTTTCTTTTCGAATTAAATAAATAAATCGATAACTTCGAAATCAAATAACGACGGGTAATTTTCGTTTTAGTCGAATTCCAAAACCGAAGACATATCGAAGTTATTCGCGTGTTTTAAACGTACTACCCTAACCTGCGGGCGTTTCTAACCGTTTTCGTTTTAAGGACCGCGCCCGTATAGCCGGTGTTAGAACTAATCGGTTAGTGCGAGCCCGCCGGTAACGCGCGAATAATTTTCGAATCGTTTTTGTTTTTGTGCCGTAAAACGAAAACGTATGGAAACGGCGACGGTAAACCGGTTTCGCGACGTCGGAAAACGGAATATTCGAAAAACTCGCCGCGTAACCCCCCCACCCCCACCCCACACGCGTCGAAACGTTACGGTTATTGGCGCGACATATTAATACGCGACTAGCAGCGGCCACGAGCAAACAAAACGCGAAAAGCCATTAAACGTCGGCAAACACGCGGATTCGCGTTTAATTATTCAGGGCTCAATTTTGCGCCGGTGCCGCGCACCAGTTTGTCGTTTCATCCCTCGGTGCCGTCACGTTTGAAAAGGCGCCCGGTACACATACATACGCGCGACCACTTACCTTAAATATTACGCGCGTTCGACCCTCGGAAGGAAAACGTCAGGCTAATTCCCGAAAAGGGACGCAAACCCGGTGGAAGAGTTCGTTTTGAACGGACGACTCGGACAACACGTCGTACCGCCCGATTATAACGTTAAAACGTTAAGCCGGAATTCCTAAAAACGAAACGCGCGCGATTTTAGGTAGGACAACCGGCGTCAGTGGCTCGTATTTACCTTCGATTCCGCTCGTCAGTTCGAACCGAAAACTTTATACGGAGTTTACGAACAATCTAGCGAACGCTCGAAATGAGCGAATGACGACGGGGGGGTAGGGGGACGTGTCCGAAAAATAACCGACCACGGTGATTATGGCGTGTATATATATTCGGACGGACGAGTGGGTTACGTTCGCCCGGGGGGAACCGCGCGCGTTTAATTTCGACCCCGCTGGACCGATTACGATACGAACTGTAATCGGCGTTATTGCGGGCGACGTAATTACGAACGGCGTAGTGGATTTCCGGGCAGGAAATTAGGTCCTCCCCGTTAAGCGGTTTAGCGGAACCGCGGCGGATAATATTCGTATTTTAATTCGTTTTCGGCGTTGACGACGGTGGTGGCGGTGGCGCGCGTTCAGCGCGGGGCTATTCGGCGGTCGTCTGGACGACGAACGAGCGCGTCCGTCGACGGCAGTTAATCATCGCCCCGATCGATCGGTTTTTAATATCGTTATCAACCTAACCGTCCGGCCGGTCGCTTTCCCACTTGCTCCTCCCACCATCAACCACCCCTATCCCCCCCCCGGGGGTGATCAAAGGGACGCTTTGCGCGACGTATTCGTCCCCCGAATATGTACTAGGCGTTTCCGAATTTGAAAAAAATCCCCCTTTCGTTCGCGAAATCGAAATTCGTCGAAAATAAAAACCGACGTTCGCAATACCGACTCGATTATCCTCCCCCCCCTTGGCGAGGACGTCGACGAGTCTACACGTTTCTATTACGTAACGGGACCAGACCCGGACGTTTTTCGTCGCACGATTCGTTTTCCCCGGATACACTTACACGGTTCGCCGGATTTTGCGCGCGCTAGCTAAACCCCGTGAAATATGCTTTTACAACGAGTTTACGCGCCGAAACGTCCAAAGAACTTATATATATATATATATCCGCGGGTAAGAAAAATTGATCGAACCGATACATTATGGATGAGACGGTAAAACCGCGGCAATTCTACCGACCGATTCACCAAAACGATTATTTACCCGGTCCGGGTACACTTACCTAGACGAAACGAATCTCGCGTCCGCGACATTCGCCCGATCGTCGTATTAATCCGGTTTCCCGCTCGCGGTCAGATTTCTACAAATCGTTAGCGACGATTCGTGTATGCACGCCCGTCGTTGTCTGGGATCCCAAAACACACACACGGCCGGTGGTTCGAAACAGCTTGAGGGTCGTGTACGACGTAGATGTTTACGATTCGCTAAATTCGCGCTTGAAATTCCTCGTGAACCCGTCGCTACATATCTCGGCTTATCTTCCGTGTGTAAAATATCGATTCTCCTTTTTCCTTTGTTTCGCTCGATGCACGTTTCTATGTTACCAATTATATAGCCGACGAAGAAGACTAACGTCGAGCGCCAACGTCTAAACCTTCGTTTAGCGTTTAGTTTGAATATTTACGTATGTTCGTGATTAACGTTAAATGAATGTACATAGGAACCGTATATCGGTTTTGTGTTTTTCGCGCGAAAAATGGACGTCGCCCGTCAAATTAGTGAATAAATGTATATTACGCCGTTCGTAGACGATCCCTACGTTCTTTCGAGCCGTTAAGGTCGTTGTTTTTAGTATTTGTGCTACGTACGTTTTCGACAATATCGACACGTTTATTTTTAAAACGATAGTAAGCGGATCGATTTTTTTTTTTTTTTTGGAAATAGACGAACGCGATGTAAAAATTAAAAAATTGCGAAAAAACGAGGTAAAACGCGTTTTCGGCGTCGATCGAATTTTATATAGATTGTAACTAATTGTTCGAAACAGATGGAAAACCGTTTTCGCCATTGCCGAACACGAACGTGTACAATTATAACCGCCGTAGTCGTTGGCCGTTTGTCCGGTCGAAAAAACGACTCGTCAAAACCGTTGTACGCGAGCGCGTTCCGCTGGTGTTTCTCGTAAAACGTTTGACGGAAAGAGTACAACAATTAATCCGGACGGATTTCGGGGCGTTCTCATTCGCGTATTATGTCAATCGGGATTACGTTACACGGTGAACGTTTTAAGGGGAGGTTCAAAAGGCCCGAAAATTAACGTGATTTTTTTAAACGTTTCTCACCCTCGAAGAGGAGCACGTTGACATAGGTACGATCTAACTACCTGTAGTTGATACACCGCGTAAGCGATGAAAATCACCCCTCCCTCGAAGCCGCTCCGAGCGCGCATTTATACCTGTATTTCGGCTGACGCACGTTCTCGTCTAATACGCTATAACTCCTAAAATAAATTACGCGCAGAAAAATATCCCTTTGGCTATACATTTACAAGACCCTAAGGACGAATATAAAGAAGATTTGACAATTTGTTTTTCGATTTCCACTAGAACGTTAAAGTGGTTTTTTAAACAATTAGTACTTTTCGCGGCGTGTTAACGTGGCGCACTCGCGTTTTAAACTTTTCAATTCCCCCCCGAAACCGTAATAACAAAATTAAACGCGATTGATAAACCGTTATCGCGGGCAAATTACCGTTAAAAACTAACCCGACGCGTTCGTTTTTACATGTTTGCTCAGGACGTCGCGCCCTTCGGCTACGGCCCGAAATTTCGACTAGCGCGCATCTCGTACACGCCGTGACCGGCCAACGACGCGGTACGTAGACAAAGTGGTGGGACCTACGACGAAATGACGTCCGCTACGACGTGATATAGCTGAATGCGATTGCGGACGACGACGACGACGACGACGGCGACGATTTCGGGTAAATATATTCGCGTAATAAAAACGTACGGGGGGGGAAACTCGTCGAACCATTTTCGGTCCGTTTCGGACCGAACGCGTACGTGCGTACGTCGTGGCGGTCGACGAACGTTCGTAGCCCCGCGCGTACACATTTTACGCCCTCTGTCGTCCGTAGTTCGCAGATGGAACAACAAACCGTCGTCAACGGGTCCGTGACCGCCGGCAACGGTACGTCGGCCGGCGGTCCCGGGCCGGCGGCCGTACCGTCCAACTGGACGTCCGCGGTGACGCCGTCGGAGTTCGCGCCGGTCCTGTCGCCGTTCGAGTCGTGGCAGAAGGTCATCATCGTGCTGGTCATCGGCGTGTGCATGGTGCTCACCATCACCGGCAACATACTGGTGCTGGTGTCGTTCATCGTGGACAGGACCATCCGGCAGCCGAGCAACTATTTTATCGCGTCGCTGGCCGCCACGGACATGTTGATCGGTGAGTGGTGCGGCCGGTCGCCGCGGTACCGACGACCGTCTCGTATCGGTTACCCGGTACGGTTTTAACCTATCCGCCGGACGCTTTCCCCGAGGGCGGCACCCCTCTCGGTCCCTTCTCCCCGCAAATGCCGGCGTTTACGTTTACGCTTCGTTGCCCCGTAGATGTTCTATACTTCGGTTCCCAAATGGAAAATCGCGTTCGTTTCAACCGTCGACCCAAACGGGTCGTTTTTCGCGTTCAATTTACCTATTCGTTGTTTTGATCCGTTTTCGCCAATCGTTTTTTTTTTTATATATTCCTCGAACGCGTTTTTATCGTTTATAAGTCGTCTTTTTTACGAGGGCCGAATTTCTTAAAACGTTTAAATCCTCTCGCCATAGTAAACAGCCAGTAAATAACGCGTTTTACGAACGTTCCAACGCTTTTAATCGGCCGTTTTTCCGACGTTCTTCGCTTTTAGCCTCGAACTGTATCTCGTTACCGAATAAATAACGTTTTCTCTTCGAAACTTCGTCGAATTCCGGCCAACTGGATTCCCGACGACATATTTGACGTTTTATCGATAACTTCGCTCGTGAACCGTTCGCTTTTCCTCGTTTCGTATTTCACGGCGGACGTGAATTAACGTCCGGTTATCTTTCGCGTCGTGGAAATACCGAATAATAACGATTTAGCGTGTCAAACGCCAATGGCCAAAACAATTCGCGACGGTTCCGACGCTAATCCGTATTACCTACCTTCTAGGCACTATAGTCCCGTTGTTCGGGCAATAATTTACGTTTTTTCGGAGCCTAAATTAACTGTATAGTAATGACGACCCTCGCGCGATCTTTCCGGCGCAGAAACACTACGACGCGTTATCGAAACGACCGTTTTTCGAAACGCGACGCCGTCGACAAAACCGAAATGTCATCTTCGCGCGTGAACGTAACGTGTACTCGCGTGCTACGGCCGATCCGCGTGATATACGAGGTGGGGAAAAAATTTGAAGAAAAAAAAACCGGATAAACCAAAACAATGATCGTCTGTCCATCCCCCCCCCCAAACAGGTACGGTGTCCATGCCGTTCTACTGCGTGTACATACTACAAGGGTACTGGGACCTGGGACCGTTGCTGTGCGACCTGTGGCTGTCGGTCGACTACACCGTGTGCCTGGTGTCGCAGTACACGGTGCTGTTGATCACGGTGGACAGGTTCTGTTCGGTGAAGATCGCGGCCAAGTACAGGGGCTGGCGGACCAAGGACAAGGTCATGTGGATGGTGGTGCTGACGTGGATCATCCCGGCGCTGTTGTTCTTCACCAGCATATTCGGCTGGGAACACTTCGTCGGCTACCGGGACCTGTTGCCCGGCCAGTGCGCCGTGCAGTTCCTCAAGGATCCGGTGTTCAACACGGCGTTGATTATCGGCTACTTCTGGACCACGCTCATCGTGCTGTTCGTGTTGTACGGCGGCATCTACAAAGTGGCGTACGAGATGCAAAAGAAGAGCGAGGCCAAACAGCGGAAAATGCAATCGATGGTGGCGCTGAGCGCCGGTACCGTGTCCGGGATGGCCGGCCACGCGGCCGGCATCGGCATGTCCAAGACACAGAGTACGCTGCTCGTCCAGGACAAGCCGCCACATCAACAACAACAACAACAACAACATCAGCAACAGCAGCAGCAGCAACAGCACCATCAGCAGCAACAACAACATCATCAACAGCAACAGCAGCAACACTACCAACAACAACAACAACGGCAACAGACGCAGGGCGGCGACAACTGTAACGAAAATTCGGGCTCGTCGTCCGGCCGGGACGATGGCGGACCGATGGCTGCGGGAGGCGGCGGCGGCGGCGGCGGCCATACGGCGACCACCACCACCACCACCGTGGTCGTGGTGGACAAAGAGCGGTCGAGCAGTCCGGCGTTCGAGTCGGACGAGGAGAGCACGACGGGCGGTGACCGACAGCCGCCACAGCAGATCAACTGGCCGCGGCGCCGATCCGTGGCCGAACTAATCGTGCAGTCGGCGCTCGTGCAGCGGTCCAACAGCGGCATACACCTGTCGCCGTCCGACAATCTGATACCGTACAACACGGCGTCCGGTGGCGGCAACGAGTGCCGTCCGGCCAGCCCGATGACCATCGTTCGGTCGTTTTCCAACGCGGCCGTGGCCAACTGCGGCGCGGCAGTCTGTCACCGCGGCGGCGGCGATGACTGCACGCCGTCGCCGCCCAATAGCCGGGTGGACGCGTTGGTCGGCATGGACACCGGCGAATTGCACTTCATGGACGACAGTTCCATTGTCATCGGGTCACCGACGTTCGAGAGCCCGACCAACAGTACGAGTTCAATGAACGAGACGATGTCGTCGGCGCAATGTTCGCCGGCCCACGGCGGCGGCGGCGGCGGCGGCGGCACCGCGGCCACGACGACCACTACGTCGTCGTTGCTACAAGCGGCGCTGATCCGGGCGGCAGCCGCTCAACAGATGAACGTCGTCGGTGGCCAATCGCCGAACACGACCGTGGCCAAGGTGAACACGGCCGTCGTGATGACGGACGATCATCGCCGGGCCACGAGCCGGACGGCCGTCGTGGTAGCGGCGAACGAGGACGACGACGGCGACGGGATGGCGACCACCGGTGGCGACAAGTCGTCGTCGGACACGACCAAAAGCGGCGGAGACGGATTCGGCGGCGGTGGAGGTGGCGGCGGTGGTGGCTTCGGCGGCGGTAGTGGAAGAAGCGGCGGTAGTGGAAGAAGCGGCCATGGAAGCGACAAGCGCGAGGGAAGTTCGCGCGGCGACTTCGTCCGGACCATCGGCAAGCGGCTAAAGGTGAAACGGCCCAAAGTATCGGGCCGGCAAAAGTCCAAGTCGGAGAACCGGGCGCGCAAAGCGTTCCGAACCATATCGTTCATACTGGGCGCGTTCGTCGCCTGCTGGACCCCGTACCACATACTGGCCCTTATCGAGGGCTTCTGCTCCGAGCCGCCGTGCACCAACGAACGGCTGTTCCTGTTCTCGTACTTCCTGTGCTACGCCAACAGCCCGATCAACCCGTTCTGCTACGCGCTGGCCAACCATCAGTTCAAGAAAACGCTGACCCGGCTGATGAAAGGCGACTTTCACATATCATAGTCCCGCCGCCTTTGAGTGTCGCGACGACCGTTGTCCCGACGAGGCGTTTACCGGCGTTTTTTTTTTTTTTTTTTTTGGGGGGGGGGGG
>JAIPRN010004723.1:0-13552 GCA_025469175.1 Geopemphigus sp. TES_GeoC_2020
AGGCATAGTGTTTTACAGCGTGCGGGGGCGCGTCTATAAAAAAAAAAAAAAAAAACGTTCGTTTCCGCGTCGAACGAAACGTTTAAGTGTAAAAACGTCGGACAATTGTACGAACGTTTATAATACGTATTCCGTTTGAAACGGCGGATAACCGTACACGCGGCCCGATGTAATATATGATTCGACGGCGTTTCAGGTTGCCGGAATAGGCCTCGATCCAAGTAAATCCGACGAAAACGGCGTTACGTTCCGAACGAAATAGGACCGTCGCGATTTCGGCATTTTCGAAACGTCGGTGTCCGACGAACGTCCGGCGCCTTTTCGGAAAGGACCGGACGTTGTCGATTCATTATCGTACGAATTATTTTCAATACCTATCAAACGTACGACCGTTATCCGTTACCGTCGACGAACTATACACGTACCGTCGTTTTTCGTTTGTTTTTACCGTTGTACATTTAACGACGTCGTTAATTGGTCACAGTTATTACGATCGTGCGTGCACAGTGGTAGCCGTGTCACAATGTCCGAATATTCGGGAAAACGTACGACGCCGCGCGCTGCGATGTACGTAATAACGGGCATTATCATTCGCGTGTACGAGATAGGCACGCGATATTTTCCCGAGGTTTTTGTTGTTTTTTAACAATACGAACGAAAAAACGCTTATTTCACGTAATCGTTTCGATATTGGTTCGAACGCCGGTAGAGCATTTCGATTTTCGTAATAACTAGCGCGATTCGTTAAGTACGCCGCGCTAAGTTTACGGTTACCGTAATTACGGGAATTTCGGTTTCGTTCGATTAATAATCACGAAGGCCGTCCAATACGTTTCTATTATATAATTGTTCGGACGTGGCGAACCGCCGCCGTACGTTACGTACGACTGTAGCCGGACAGGAGGCGAGACGTACGAACGACGACCCCGACAAACGAACAACGGAATTCCGACGTTTCTATAATACGAAAATACCTCTTAAAAACCAATCGCTCGCCCGCATTTATTCGTCCCGGCGTTTACGAAAATACGCGCGTATCGACCACCGTTCGCGACTGTATATATTATTATCGTTATTATACGGAATATATTATACGGATTTGCGCGTACGCGCGCCCGGGGTCGCGTAATATTCGTAAAATAGAAAACGAACGTACGCTAAACCGGTAATTTCACGGGCGTACAGATAATAAAATTTCGTCCGAGAAATGTACCGGTATACAGTTCGAAGAATCGGTATTCGGGAACACGGCGCGTTTATATAATATATATATATATACGTAGCGACCCGCGAATACAGAACCGGAAAACAGTTTTTTTTTTTCAGGACGCGATCGAAGAGCTCCTAGCCAGGAAATTCAACGTACGTTATTGTTGACGGCACTATACTGTTCAAATTGGCGGCCGGTGAAATGGAGAAACCGCATTGCGTAACAAAGTACGCGACGGACGTAACGGAAGACGGATTTCAATTAACGAATCGACGGAGCAAAGGGTTTCGAGCCTGGACGATCCGGTTACTGAAAATAGCGACGGGCGCGTTAATTTCAATCCCGTTCAGGGCGAATTTCGTGCGCGCGCGCGCGTTTCGTATCGTCACGGGGCGTTTCGGTCGGGCTACTCGGGCGCGTTTACCGCTGGTCGGACTTTCCTCGCTTGTATTCGGGCACGCGCACGTCGCCTCGACGAGTTGGACGCGACGCGTAACGTGGCCGTTTCGTGCGTAATTTTTTTCGTCGTCAGGGCATTGCTCTCCGCGCTTTCGAGTGACGCGATTTTCGTGTTCGCGACGTTTACCGATTGCCCAATTCTCGGTGAACTTTAACGCGTCGTATGTCGATTATTACGCGACGGATGTGAGCATCTACACGCGTCACGCGTATACATTCAATACGAAACCGAAGAATTTTTTTTTCGAAATAACGGTCGCGCCTAATTATTACGATCGTCGCGTACGCGCGGTATTGTTGTTTAGCAATTAGGATTTCGTTATTTGCCGTCCGATTGAATTACGCTCCGAGTTACTACAAATTACGTCGAGAGTAATTTATCACGTTTTACGTTTTTCGATAGAAACGAGTTTGGCGTTTGAATAACGCACCCGTATTCGAAATATCGTTATTACATAATTGAATATATATATGCGTCGAGTTCGTACGGTAAAATATTCAAACGAAAAATTATTCCGTCGTTAATAGCGTTTCGGCCGTCGTGTCCACTTTACGCGCCGTGTTCGTAAAACGTTTACGAAATTTCCGTAATTTAAATTCGTTAAACCGACGGAGAATCCATTACGTTTGTCCGTGGAAAATGTCTCGCGATTATTCACGACACCAAAAGACCGACCGGTAAAGTAAAAACCGTATACGCGTCGTTTATATAATACGGACATTTAATCGATTCGAAACGTGCGCGCGTACGTTACGCTCTCCGGTGAAAAAAGTAAAACGCGAACACGGCTCGTAAAATGTCGCGCGAGCGTTCCCACTTCTCCCGGTTAATTACGCGTAGAATCCTCGTAGGTACCCATATACGCGTCATATACATGTTGCCCAATAATATGTTAATCGGTAAGTGGATACTCGAATTCGACATTCGACGCACGCTCGTTTTATCCACACGCGGGCGATTTTATCGAGAATCGCCGTTCGGGTTCTTGACGCGTCCCTCCCGCCCCCTCCACCGGTAAACGTGTTACGGACAACGTAAAATAATATATACGTAGAGCCCACCGAAATCGCCGCGCTAAGTGGTCTACGGGCAACAAAATGACCGTTGCACGTCGTACGGTCTTTGGACTTGTCCGACGGACGACTGTCGAGCTTAGTCGAAACGGTCGTCGGTTAATCGTTTATTTTTACCGTTACAATAGCGCCGTGTGTCCACGACGGGTAGATGTACGCGCGTCCGCAAACAAGCCCGTATTTCGGCGTTTGGCGACCCAAGTAATATGCCGACCAAATGATGAAAAACGCGTTATTCGCCCGATAGTTTTGTTCGCGATTCGTTGGAAAATACAAAAAAAGACGGACCCGCTCCAGATCGCGTCACGGTTTTCTACACCGAGACGTCGGCGACCCGTTTGTTTTGTACTACTGTCCCGATTACGTTCCGATCGACCCGTTTCGTTTAGAAAACGAGATAACCGCGGGGCCAACGATTTTCCGGGTCGCGTGGTATTTAATTACACGGGCGGACCGGAATTAATTACGGTGATGGCGAGTAAACGAAGGAGACGTACGACCGGGCGCGTTATGAAATCGACGTTGCACGTGCGCAAGTACGCCGTACGGTGTGTGTGTATGGCGGGGGGGACATACGACATTACGACGGGAAGTCGGGGAGCTGTGGACGGACGCGGTTTAATATTACGTTAAAAATAATAACGACGGGACATTTGTAAACGCGATAATATGACGTACGCCCGGGGGAACGTTATTACGTATTTAAGTGCGTGGGGTGTTGGGTGAAGGGGGTGGAACGTTGACGACTGTAATTATCGCGGGACGGCGGAAACGCGAAAACAATTGGGGAAAATTAGGCACGCGCGTCTCGTCTCGGCGCGTAATGTATGCGGCGACCGCGCCGTTAACCCCAGACACACGCGACACAATAACAGCCGGTCGCGTTCTCCTTTTTCGAACGGCGGCGGCCACGTCGATTGTAGCGCGCGATTATCGCGCCTCTGTTGCCCGAAAGGTTGCGTAAACGACCGGACGACGGAAGTCGTTCGGGAACGCGCGCGGTTATTATTATTGCTCGCGTACACGATTACGGGCACAAAACGCGGATACGCGACGAGGCGTCTGAAACCAGTTTCGGGACGGCGGCGAACACCTGTCGATCGGGCCGACTCTCGCGCGTACGAGCGCTTGGGATTACAATACACACGCGCACACGCGACACCGTACGACGTATTCCGGCAGACGGGTCGTGTAGTAGTAGTACGCGCGAACTACCGTTTATCGTTGAAAACCCGTCGCGACGATAACGACCTGTTGGCTCCGGAGCCGATTATTTACACCGATCGTACGACGACGAAACGTGGGCGAACTTTTTTACACGTACGGTCCCGTAAACAATCCGGTTGTCGCGTGTAAATCGTGAAAGATCGAAAACGGTCGGTTCATACGTATGGTACGCGCGGCCCGAAAAAGTGTCGCGTACCGGGCGCTCTATAGGACGGACGGGAAAACGACGAAACGTTCCACAAATTACGTCGCGACGGTGAATCGATGGACTCGATTTTGTACACGAGAAAACGGTACTCCGTCGGGTACGTTTCGTCGCCGAGAACGATGGTGACCGAAATAGACCTTTTCGTCAAGTAGACGCGTTTGCGTTTCGGTACGTTTCGTCGAAACGGTACGCGGGATTCCGACGGTGTTGTTTCGTTAAACTATAGAGACACGGCGACGCGAAAACGAACGTTCGGTCGTAGCGCTCCACCGAGTGTTCGTCGGAAAATTACCGGGAAACGATATAACGCGAGAATCCGTCGGTTTTTTTTTAAAATCCGATCCGTACGAAATAACCGAGCGAAACCCGTATCTGTCTACGCGAAATTCTGTCCGTCGAATAACGTATAATTTTAGGCGACTATGATCACCTCGAAACGGCAATAGTCGCCGTATTATCAATGTCGACAATTATTTCTATCGTAGATAATAATCGTAACGTTTTCAATGATAAATAATTAAATTTACGAGCGTACCCGCGATTTTTTCAACATATATATTATAAAGACGAAAAAAATAGCCGTTTTTCGCAATACAGACCTTCAAAGCGATTTCGAGCGGTACGTGCTCCGTAAATACGGTCGAACGACCAAAAAAAAAAAAAAAACGACGCCGAATCGCTTTTACGGTAAGCGCGGCGGGACGGGGTGTTACTATTGGTTTTCTTCCGTGATACCGAAAATGTCGTTACAAGTCGTCACAACGGCTAACTAGCGCTGGCCGAGTAGTGTTCGACAATTCCGCGCTGGCCGGCCGAGCGAAAATATTTTCTCCGACGGGACACGTGTTTCCCTGGGTTTTCAGGGTGCAAGCCCCTTTACCCCGACGCATTCTATATTAGCGCTTGGCGCTATTCAAGGTGCGCCGTGACGCATGGGTCGTCAGCACGGACCACCAGCGCCGAAACTACTGACAGTGTATTCCATACACTATTATGGAAACGGGACGACCGACGTCGTTCGGTCCCTGCCGGGTGAAGTGGGTTTAGTCGCTCGACTATCTCGCGCCTGTCCCACAGCCACCACGTTGCGGCCGAAGTAGGCACCTCGGCCAAAAGCGGGGTACGGTATCGGACCAAGTCGACGAACCAATGTCGCCAGTACGACCCGGCGCTCCGTAGGGCTCCCCACTCCCGTGGCACCGACCAGGTTTATAAGATGGTTGATATCGGTCGCTAATATTACTAGCCTCCCGGTATTCTGGCCGCCACGCCGGCTATCGGTGGGCCTCGTTCACACCAAAACCGGGATAA
Source organism: Geopemphigus sp. TES_GeoC_2020 (assembly GCA_025469175.1). NCBI lineage: Eukaryota > Metazoa > Arthropoda > Insecta > Hemiptera > Aphididae > Geopemphigus > Geopemphigus sp. TES_GeoC_2020. The sequence continues at coordinate 5,490 of JAIPRN010004723.1, forward strand.
ATACCAAAATAATTACAAATGTCCAAATACGCTCAAAGGCGCTCCATTTTCAGTTCCGATCTTTTAGCCATTATAGATTTCTCTTGTACACTACATCCTTATGTATTCACCGACGGAACTGTAGGGACAATTTCTAATCGAATTCGTGTATTTTTCGAACGCGCCTATTCGTCCGTAATTCGGTACGTATACGCGAGAAAACGCGATTGGCCGCGAACGAGATATTTAAACGCGTATAATAATAATAATACGTAACGTAGACGGGCGTACAGAGGTCGTGAGCGTTCCAAGCGAGAGAGGTTTGACGATTGACGGTGGACCGGGCGAAAGTGGGAAAACGGGCCCGAGGGATTACGATCGTCGTCGGATGAAACGGAATCACCTCGCGTGGTCGCGCGAAAAACCGCGATAATCGAATGGGGTGCGGTTGGCGTACGTTTATCGCCCGGGCGACCCACCAGTCCCTATCGCGTACGCGACCGATTTATCGATATATTTCGTTCGTCGTTTCGTCCGCGTATACGAGCGCGTCTGTTTCCTATTTATTTATTACGGCGGACGTATTAAACCGCGTTATAAACGGTACGGGAATAACGACACGCACCGCCACTTCGGAGAACATTGCGCGCGAGGGCTGCACGATAAGCGTCCGATTTTAACAACAGTTGGCGTCACTGATACGTATTTTATCGCGTACGTTTTTGTTTTTTTTTTTTGAACAACTTTGAAAAGTTAAAAAATGTTTACTTTTCGTCAATACGGAATCGCCACCGCGACCGTCTTATTCTTCGGATTTGGCGCGCGGCGATTGGTTTCCAAATAACGAAGACATAACTGGACGGGAAACGTCAAACGACGAAGTCGTCACCGAAATAGGGGCCTATTTCGAAGGGCTTATATATTTTTCGGACGGGTGAAACGAAATTCGAATACCGTCGGATCAAGCGTGTAGAAGAAAAACAAATCGCGTTTTTATTTCAATCGCGGGTACTTGTCATACAACACTCGTATACGTACGTAGCGCGACACGGTAAATCAGGCGCGGGGATTCGGTAAACGTTAACCGGACGGTGGCAAAAGTCGACCGATACCGTGGAGGGCTCGTTTTTAGTATATTAAAAGCGAAACGCGCGTTTTCGATTCATCATTAACCGTCCGTGGCCATGGCGCGTACGCGAAACGTTCGCTTGTATTCAAATCGGTTGTTTCGCCGACGAGCGTCTAGTATATTATTCTCTGTAATAGCGTTCGTGACGTTATCGCGGGAACCGATCGAATCGTTAAACAACTTCGCCGACTGGTTCGCCGAAATATCATCGGCCGAATAGTCCGACAGATTATCACGTCGTGACGTCGTAAACGACAATTTTAACGACCACGAACAACGGTGGTAACGGGCTGTCCCGCGTGTGGGTGGTGGTGGGACAAGTTGTGTTTTGTCGATTTGCTTCCGAATAATTACGTTCGATAACTATATCGACTTTTCGGCGGACTCTAGGGTACATTTCAAAATCGACGGGTTCGACGATAAAAACGTTTACGACAATCGTCGTTCGAGCGGGTTTTTTTTTACCAGAGGCTATTTTCAAAGATTCCCGTAATTCGTCCGAATCGCCTGTAGAATTCTAACGTATTGTAGAAATATCGATTTTCGTGGTTAGAAACGTACAGGTGACGTATTTTTTAAAGAACGAATTTATTTTCAGCCGCCGAGACGACAACAAAGGGCGTCCGAACGCACACGGCGCCCTTTCTGTTCGTGTATAATGTACGCACTGGGACCGGAAAGGATTTACGATCGTAGACGACGGTAACGACGGTCGTGCCGTGAATATTTTTTTCCCCCCCGAAGCGGGTGTCCTCCCCCTCCCAAACACACACACACCTATGTATGCTTATCGAGCGAGACGGATAGTAAACGTTTTCACGGGAAGTCACGGCGTTACGTATGTACTAATGTACTCGATCTCTTTATTATCTCTCGAAACTCTTATCGGGCGATCCGGTCGCGTGTGACGGTCGAATCGCGCGAAACGTTTTTGCCGCGTGTGCGTAGAGAAACGGAAAGTCGACGAAAACTAGTCGAGCGGGTCGCCGAATCGAATAAAAAAAAAAAAAACGAGAACGTCGCGCGCGCGAGGAAAAGCGTTCGCCACTCTCGCCGATCGCGGAACATACGACGATTCTTTTTGTTTTTTCTCAAACGCGCGCGATTACGACGGGAACGCGATTTGTGCGCGACGCGTACGTGTGCGCGTTCGTTTCCGTCAACGCGCGATTTATTCGACAAACGGCCTGGGAAACGATACAACGTTTAGCGCGATAAATCGTACACGCCCGTACGAGACCCGTGCCAATTGTATAGCGCGTTATTTATAGGCGAATTATCGTAAAACGCCAGAATAATAATAATTCCGCGACTATATAATTACGCGATTAATTTACCGTCGGCTCGTTTGAATAAACCGCGCGCGTGTCGGGACGAGCCGTAATACTAATTACGCCGACTTTATCGCGTACGTCGGAAATATTCGCGTTCGAAATTGGAACACGATTAATACGTTTGGACGTTCGTATGGCGAATGGGTCCCGTGGAACGCCCGTAATAACGTATTACGGTAACGGCGTTTTTACGCCGACGAAACTCGGTTTTTTGATTAACGCGATACGTCGGGAAATCGCTTTTAAATCGTCCGCCGCCACCTCACGTCGAAAAAATGTGTCGAAAAAATCGCTCAAACGTCGCGTGTACGACGTTTCGCGTAATCGTCGCGTTCAACACGAGCTCGGTCTGTACGTGGCGCGTGCCCTCTTCGATTTTCAGCCCGTCGGATATTCTTCACGCGCCCACTGGAATTACGAACGCCGTGCGGGCGGCCAACACGATTGGGGCCGTCCATTGGCGAGACGAACAGAGTCGACAATATGTTACGCACGAACGGTCCCGCAATGAACGTAAGTCGGCGAGCGTACCAATTATCGGCTCGTCGTTGCTTTCGATTTTCGTTATCAATCACGCGCGATAACCGATCAGAAAAACGGTGCCGTCGAGGTATTCGCGCGGTTACCTGTCTACCTATCCTAAAACGCGGCCCGCGTACACAGTGTCCGTGTGGACGGTACTTGCAGGGACGACAGGGGGAAAGCGCCGTTTCGCGTCGGAACCACCGCCGGAGGAGTGGCCGGCGAACTGACGTCGTTTACAAATCGAAACGGTTCTCGACGGGATTTGTCCCCCCCCTAATATGTGTACGAACGACGAACGGAAATTTCCGCGCGGACTTTTAGATTTTCGTGTAGTCGCCGTTCCGGAAACGTTTTCGCCGCCCATCCGTGTGCGTGTACACGGGCAATTGCGAACGCGGACAATCGGAAATTCGCGCCAACGGTCGAATCAACGATATCGAAGACGACGGGGAATATAGAAATCGGAAAATATCGCGGAACCGTTTAAACGAGTCCGAGAACGACGCGTAAATGGCCGTCGATAAATCTATCTTCGCGAATGCACCTAGCATTGAGTGTAACGAAACGTAACTGCGCGCGTAATGATTGACTTAATCGAGGTGAACGAGGCGCTTGTATATAATTCCCGATGATTATAGACTTTGCGAAATAAACAGCCCTACGCGCGCGCGCGAGCGAGAACCGTACGCGTCGATAATTTTTCTCCATCTTGAAATTTACGACGCGCGTTATATAATAACGCGAGATATATATTTATTATAAAACGTTGTCGCCGTAACGCGGACGTACCACCGATCGGTTTTGCGTAATATTTTGCCACGTACAAGGAACGTGCCAACCGCAGTTTCCTCTATCCAAAACGTCGTGTTACGAAAAACCGACGCCGTGCGTCGAGAATAATGGCGGACAACGTTTTTGGCCTTTTCGGCGAGCGAACGCGAAAACGAAACCGGCGTAAAACGTTTACCATCCGTCCTACGTACGAAACGGGCCCCGTTTAACGGCCGTCTAGCGGCGGCCGCGCTAAATTTCGTTTGCCCTTCCCGCATAACACAACCGCGGTGATACAATTACGGTCCTTAAATATTCGATACGTATTACGTTCGTCGTACGCGTATAGTTAAAAAATACGTCGAGTGTCACGAACGTTACGAATCACGTAATTCGAAAAAATCGTCGTAGAGTCCGGGGACGGGTGTTTAAAAACACGCGCAAAAAGACAAACGTAAATACGCGAATGAAACTACGAGGAAAGGGATGACAATCGTCGAAGTAATCGATACGATTTTTTTTATATATTTTTACGCGCCCCCTAATCGTCTCTTGGGTTTATTAAAAAACTGTACCACCTCCGTAAAACAATCGTATATTACGATCGAAACGTCGATTTTAATTATTTCTCGTTCTAGATACGTTTTCAAGTTGATTCGATTTGACAGAGTCCCCGGTCCCGTCGAGTCCGGATTAACGACACTCTACTGTACGGTATATACGGTAGAGGTTAGGGTGTATACCGTGTATGTAGACGCGGTTACCGTTGTTTTTTGGAACGGGATCCCAATCGGGATCGCGAACGAATCGCGTACAAAAAAATTGTAAAAAAAAGACGTTCCCGAAAAATCGCTACTTCGATTTTTCGTTCTGTCGACTTGAAACGTTTCGCGAACGTTCCCGTTATTTGTCCGTGATTTCGCAAATATTGTTCTTACGTCTATGTTCGCGTATATCTGGGGAATACGAGTCCCTCTGCTCCCCCGTGAACGCTGCAGGAATTATCGTCGATACGATTCCGACGACCGTTTGGAATTATTTCCGTCGTTCGACCACCAACGGTCTACCGCGTTTCCGCCATCGTGTCGGTCGATCGGAATGGAAATCCCGTTGGACCGTCGCCCTCGAGTTTACCGCCGACGACTCGTAACGCAAGTCCGCGCGCGTCGTACGTTTCGGACGCGTCGATCCGTCGACCTTTTTGGCCGACGTGTTACATTTTCAATGGTCGGTGAACGAGTGGGACCGATAAACACGATTGCGTAATCACGCGCTCGTTAATCGAATGACCGCAGCGCGCGTAAACGGAATTTATGTTCGACGCTCGGTACGACAGTAGTCGTCCTAGAAAATCGTTTTAATCGGAGTATCTGTTGAATGAACGAGTTTTTTTTTTCTTCGAACGTCGACCGTATTTTCAGACATTTCGTACACACGCGCGTGCGCGAAAAAAACAATCCCCCCGCGCGCGTAAACTCGTTTCAAATTATTTTCGCCATTAAAACGCCGTAAAAAACCGAGCGATTCGCGGACGGGTTCGTTTTCACGTACTCCGTACGTAATTTCGTTTATTCGCGTAGGCCGCCGTTTAGTTAACGCGATTTTTGCGTTTCGTAATTGCCCGTCGTCGAAAACCGCGAATCGCGACGAAACCGTCGTTTTCTCTAAATATAATTTACCCGTGTGGAAACGTATTCGTCTCGTCGTGTTGCGAAAATGTTTCGACATCACGTCGTACATACGACGGGTCCGGGCGCCGGTAAAACCAGCGCCCGGCCGTTGGCCCGACGAGGTGTTTCCGAACGCGAGATCGTAACCGTACTCGTTGGATTTAAGAACACCCCCCCCATCATTTTGAAGATTTATCGTAACGCGTCGAGTTGGCCAAGTTGAAAGTCGCGCGTCCAACACAGGTGTTTTCCCACGAGAAGACATTCGCCGTTATCGTCGCGGCGCGTTTTATAACGTTCGAACGATCGTTAAATTTTATCCGTCCCCCGTTCGATAAATGGTTTCTTTCTCTTCGCCGGACTTGGACGAAAAACCGGAAACGCGTACACACACACACAGACATAACCGATACGCGGCACACCGGTTCTTCGGCCACACGTTCCCACACCGGACACGGCACGTAATGATATGCGCGGACATCGCGTCCCTGCGCGCGGGGATTATTATTATTATTGTTGTTACCGATCGGATATTTCGTAATGGAATAACGACGGCGCCGGTGTTCGGGAATCGAGGACGCGCGCATTGTGATACAGCGACGTTCGGCAATGTCCACTACGGGACAATGGGACGATTTCCCACGGACCCGCCGGCCACCCTTTCGCGGGCACTCGTGTCGCGCGCGCACCACCACCCCTGTTCCCGGATAGCAACCCTTTCTTCCGTCACCCCGTCGTTCGGTCTTCACTGACAGTGGTTTTTTTTTTTTTTTTTTCGTTGTTTCGCCGCCGTCGTTTTTCGATTTCGGCATCGTGCGACCCGAACACGTAAACCATTTCCAACAATCGGTCGGATCTACACCTTGTCCCCTTTGCCGCGGCGGACCTTTCCCTACCATACCACTACCCTCCCCACACACACACACCACCCGATCCCGTTTGGTCTGTCCCGCGGGCGCACGCGTTAATCAACGGACGCGCTAAAAGTAAAAAAACAATTAGCTCGTGTCGCCCGTACGACACTATTAAAACGCGTCGTTTGTTTTTCGTTTTTGCGCGCCATCGTCGCGCTTGTTATTATTATTATACGGCACGTGCCGTGTTTATTATACGGAAAACAATGGCCACACGTTTGAGGACGAAAACAATCGGCCCGTCGGCGTCGTATTGTAGTCGTTGATGGTGTTATTGTTGTGGTGGTACTAAAGCGTAATAAGCGCGCCTTAATGACGGTTATTAAACGTTTATCAAAACGCGTTAATCCGAACGAAATAATTAGGGGGGAAAACCGCGCGGATCTCGAACCACCTGCAGAATGTATCGATCAGATAACTGATACGGCGCGCCGGCAGGGCCGTGAACGAACAACGTTTTGGGCCGGAGGAGACATTTTCGCGCAGAACGACAATCACATTCCGGCCGAACAACCGAACCGACGCGTACCCGACGACCGAACGGAAACGTTCCCGGCGGAAACGTTCGTCGACAATAACTTTACACTTGCGCGAACCACGGTACCTAAATGGAAGCTGAAAAGCTGTCCGTTTAACGGTTACGTACGCCCGTGTCTTAGGTGATCGCGTCCGGTCCGTCGTAATGGTAACGTGCGCGGGTGTCGTACGAACGGGACGGTTCAGCCGGTTTCGGAACGGGCCAGTTACGACGAGCGAACGGTTACGGGGCCGCCGTTTTCGGCGCCATCACAGGAAACGCGTCATTGACGGTTCGAGAACGGCGAACGGCATAGTATCCCGGGCCGATTACGTACTACGGGTCGCGGTGGCGCGACAAACGAGCGCGCGCCGCCGTTACGCGAAAACGACGGAAATCCGTTCCGGCGGTTGTCGTTGTATTTCTCGCCCGATTTCTCTGGCCGCGTACATAAACGGCACCCGCGGTAACCCACCGCGACCCTATAGCCCGTCATTATCGTCGTCGGCCTGGTCGCGCCGTACAAATCGATTACGATTTGTATACCGACTGGAAGCGTGCCGGCCGTTTGGTCGCACCGAAACCGGTCGGCGGATACACGAGCGTAGTACACACCGTAACTAATTGCTCGCTCGTTTATCGGACACGACGTATCCGCGCGGCGCACGACGATCATGATAATTATCGACGGATCCGGCGGAGTTTACGGGCGTTTTCGTTCGTTTCGCCGGCGAGGCCCACGGGGCGTTACGGGCCCGACCTGACCTAGCGCAACGCGTTCTATGCGATTTCGCCGAGAACCAACCAACCGGTACTCGAACGGGCCCCGGGGACTCGAAGTGGCGGCGGGACGTCCGCGGCGACGATGTCCGGGGAATAATAATGACACGCCGGTCGCGGCGAATCGTATTATTTGCGCGCGCGCGTACGCGTTTACGGGTCGTTTGGAAAACGTATAATACACATTACGGAACAGGTTTCCCATATCCGAAGGACGCGAAAAAAATTCGAAAACGATAAAAACGTACCTCCCCATCGCGATCGCGCGCTGTACGTGCGCGTCCGTGTGTCACGACGTCATGGGATATAATATAAATGTCGAATGACATTTAAATGGCGGCACAGATTATAAGTGTCCTTGAATATAACTCGATTACATACACACACACGATGTATAACGCGAATTTTAAATCCGCCTCTCGAGGTCGATCGCCGTCGTAACGG
>JAIPRN010004724.1:0-13549 GCA_025469175.1 Geopemphigus sp. TES_GeoC_2020
TGTGTCCCTTCTCGCGTGAGACGTGTGTATATATATATATATATATATATATATATATATATATATATATATATGAACGTTTTCGTTTGGCCATAAATCGTTAAAAAAGTAATTATGTTACTCGATTACGAACGTACGCTGTGCACAGTGAACAATATAATTAATGACGTAATATCATTTTCGCGTTCCAAGCGTTTCTATATATAAATATATATATATATACACCTCGTGACACGAACATTTGATCTAATAACCAGCAAAAACAAGAAATTCGTAAATGGTTCTTATACATATTATACTCTGTATACCCGTTATACAGGGTGTTACGCGAGGCTATATTTATCGTACATACGATCGCGGTTTATCGCGAAATATTGGTAATCTCTTTCGTTTAAGTCTCGCGAAGACTTTCGTTACACTCTGTACAACGTGTGAACGATCGCCAAACTCCCGGGAGACTATTCGAACAATTTGAACGGGCGTTTCATTTACGATCTCCCGACCGTTGTAATCATTACGTTTCGTCCGTTCGTCCGATCGAATTAAAACGCCAACGTAGGTGCGTCGCCCACGTTGTTTCTTCGCGACGAACATTCCATCAAATCGACGAAATCCCCGCCCTGACGGCGTTAATAGATAAAATAGTTGAAAGATAACGTCGGGAATACACGAACGCCGCGAACTCACGAAAATCCCGGAAAACGAAGAAACGTCGAAAATTCGGATCGTTTTTCCGCGCTGCGTTAAGCCCTGTCGACAATTGTAAACGGCCTGACGACGAATTCGCGTTTACTTACCCGTTTTCATTTTGCCGACGGAACACCGACGAGTGATTATTTGCGAATACGCGGAGACTCGTCCTTTATTCGTTAAGATTACGTTCGTGGCTTACGGGAACGAAAACGTCGTACACCGGATAGGTTAAAACGAAACGTACGCGCGTCGTTCGTTATCGCGATACTTTAACGTTTAATCGAACGATTACGGCGGCGAGGGGACACTCTCGGCTCGCGTTTTATTCGCCTCAAAGAAACGCCCGGTACGCTCGAATTCGTTCGTAATTCCGTTAGGAAAACGGAAATTGCGATCGGGGGCGGCGAGTAAACTTAATATATATTTTCAATTCGTTAAGTCAATACGGAACGTACGCGAGTTAATAGTTAAAAGTTACTTGTTTTTCTTATCGCGAACGAAAGTATATTTCCGTTTCGAATGCGTTATTCGTCCGCGGCAAAAACAAAGAGCCGGCACCCCCCTCCCCCCTTATGGGTTAATTATTTAATTCGATCGGGACATACCTGCTGGTACACAAAGTCGACGCGAAGTCAACACGTTTTAAGTGTAACGTAATTAACTTAAACGGGCTTCGGGACTTAATTTTCGATTTTAACTCGTTTAATGCTCCCCCTACCCCGGGCCTTGGGGTCGTTTCCTACGAAATACAATTAGCGTATGATAATGTGCGGCGTAGGTCGTGCCACGTCGCAATCATCTCGGATGATACGCCGACTTGATTGGCGGACGGATTGAGAGACGGAAATTGGAAATCGGGCGACAAATATTTCGTCGGCGCTCGATCGTTTTATTTCCGAACGCAATTACGAGGAAACGATAAAGCGAGAAATCGTCGAAAACGGCGCGCGTGATTACTATTATTATTCGTCCGTAGACGTTTTTCGATTATTCTTTCTCGGGCGTCGAACAAACAAACGAAGAATACCTCGGCGAATTCGAAACAATACCTCTCTTTAAGACGGTCGACGATCTAAAGCGAACAATTACTAAATTGCGGACGGTTACCCCCCCTCCCCTCACCCGTTCGTGTAAAACTTTCGAAGCGTATTTTTCTCGACGTCGATGTACTGAGTGGATATTACGGAGTAGTTGCGCCGGATGCGCGCGTATATTTCGGATTGGAAAAATCCGTTCGCGAATAGCTTTTTTCGGTCTCGGAATACGACGGCCGGTAAACGATACCGCCGATAGACCAGCGATCACCCCTGGTCGCTGTGATATATTTTTGGATTTACGCCGTCCTAATGCCGGACCGGTTTAGCCGGTGCGTCTATTTTGTCGTCGACCCGGCCAAATTCCTGGACGATCGTCGGCGAACAATACGTTTAGTGAAACGATAATCCGATCGTCCGTCGAGGTTTGTCGATAATTACGTTTATCTTACGCTCTTACGCGAAACGTCGTGAAAGTTACGTCATAATTATACGCTTTATACTAGGGGCGAAATCCGTCGCGTTTTTCGGTTCATTTACGAGACGATCTCGGGCTTTTCGACGAATGTGGCTCGAGTATTCGTTTACTGGTCGTCGTAACAACGGCGCGCGGTCTTTTACATACCATACAAAAAAAAAAAAATGAAATCGCTCGAAAAACTCGAGCCAAACAAACGGGGCCCGTCCACTCGTAACGATATTGACGAATTCGCGTACCGCGGAATTTAAAAAGCCGACCGAATCACAAATTCCAACCGTGTAGCGGTATACGTTCCCCAACGTCGTAGGTTGCCACTCCCTCCGTCCGTGAAAAAACCAACGAAACTTACCGTATCGCGTATGAAAATTCGAAATACGGGTTATGTAATTTCTCGTCGTCGAGAAAATTTCTAACAAAGTGTACACTCGTCGTTCCATGTAACGATATATACGCCAACCAACGCGCACCAACCGGAACACGTTTTGTTGTTCGATCGTAATCGAACCGCGAGCCCGATCTCGGTGATTGGCGAAAAATTCGTTTATTTTTCTCGGCATAATGCCTGCCCAAACGTGCTGCTAAACACGGTTTACGACGATCCGAAAACCTAAAGGAATTTGTACTTAAATTGTCAATAGACGATTAATAATAATATACGCGTTGGCAATATTTTAAGTGCTTTTATTTTCTAACTGTTCACCACATACACACACACACACACACACACACACACACACACATACACACACACACACACACACACACACACACACACACACACACGGGCTTATCGCGGCTAACTGAGTACCGAACGAACGGATATAGGATATGAATTACGCCCGACACGGCCACCTGTTGTGTATCCAACACCGATTATATGATTCCATTTGTTCCTCCGTAATTGCCCGTATCGGGTCGTCGAAAAACTTTTCGATATTAGCGGAACGGAGATAATTTTGTTTTAGTAAAATTTTTACGCTCCACGTAATTTGTTCGTCGCGGTATACTTACGATATTATTATTATATATTTATATATATACTCGAAAATAATGTTCCAAAAAAATAAATATTCGGCGCGGATAATTTCGGATTTATATCCGGATCGTTATTATTATTATAATTATTTTCCGTTTCGGTATTACGTTCTTCCATTAAAATTGTTTTATATTCGTTATTATTGAGAGCGGGTTTTCCCCGCTAACGATTCGTTATTAAAATTAAAACGTTTTTATAAGCGCCGATAATTTATGTATATAGTTCGTTTTTCGTGTTTTTTTTTCTTTAAAAAAAATCCTTTAAAATCGATTAGAGTATAAGAGATCCGATACGACGCGCATACAAAAAATCGACGGCGCGATAAAAATGAATTCGTTTATTTCGAGACTTGCGGGGAGCGAAAGTTAATCGGAATCAAGGTACGTACGGCGACGATATTCGTTTCAATTAATTGTCCGTTTGTCCCTCGTTGTCGGACGCGTAAAACGAAGTGTATACCCCGCGAAAAAGAAACCGACCGAACGTATCGTGAATACATTGGTGGTGAATTGAAAACCCGGGCGCGGTTCGTGGCGTGTAGAAATCGAAACGTCCCAACTAGACAAAACAGACGTCCGTCGGTGATTGCCGACAAATAGCGTTAACGATTATCGCGTACAGTCGTATCCTCCGGCTATCGAAACTATCCAAAATCCTAACGTAACGAAACGCGCGCGTATTATTCGAATATACGGCCGGGGTTCCCTCCTAATCGGCTTAATCGAATAATCGTTATTGTTTTCCCCGTTGACGATTCCGGCGTATTATAATTGTTGGCGATAACGGGCGCGCGCGGCACGGTAAAATTAACTCGGTATACCGTTATTGTTCTTTTATCCGTATATTGTTTTTACGAGGCTTCAAATTTCGTTTCGTGATCGCTAAAAAAAATCCCCGCCCGAACCTCGAATGTATTATATACAGAGGGGGAAAATATTTCGAAAATACGATCGCGTACGTGCCGCCTTAATACGCGAACCTCTACCCTATTGTTTTCCACTCGTCGTTACGCGCGTTCTTTTATCGCGAATCATTATTACCCGGCGAGATTATTAAACGCGTTTTCACCGTTCCGACCGGCTAATCGTTCACGTGGCCGAAACGAACCCGACGTTTTCGAACGGCCCAATCCTCGCGTATTCCTTTTCGCGCAAGCGTACGGTGTCGTTCGAAACACGGCCGTCCCGTAAATAATTTATCGTTCGCCGCCTAACGTACTGCTCTCGAACGTTAACGCGACGAAAAAAAAATCGCGTAAAATAAAACGCACGAAAATCGCGTAGATTCGTTAATACAAAACGACAAACCGCGTCCGAGTATAATTGCGCGTAATTTCGCGGAAGAATGGTTTCGCTTCGCTAACGAATATCGAATACACTCGCGGATTTGAATACACAATGTGGCCGGGCTCATCATTTTAATTCTTTAAACGTGTAAAATACCGTTATTCGTTTTACGTTGTCGGTCGGTATTTAAAAAAATTAATTTTCGCCAACGGCTGTTACGATCAAAAGTCGTACATTCTCGACAAAATATTATACGTATCTATATATATATATATAATCGCCGTTTTTCGCGTTTTGGTAAAAGCGCAAAAAGACAAAATGATTGAAACATGTTTGGCTATTAATCGTGTCCAGTGTACGTATTATACGCGTTTTTCTTTCGTCGTTAAATACGAACAATTACGTGTCCGATTAAAAACGACCGTCGTTAATCTGTGGAGGATATCGAAAAACGCGAGTTGGTTCAAGGAGAATGTATATAATATATATTAATCGCGAAGACGGTGTCGTTATCACCGCGACATTTTGTAACGAACGGTAATCGCGTTTCGTATATACTTTTATAAAACAAAAACCCGTAAACTGTCTATTAAACGCGCGCTATCGTTGGCGACGTTACGCCCTTTCTCCGGTACTAAAAAAAAAACCTCCCGTACCAATTAACCCAATTACGAACGACCGAAATCGTTCGTCGCCGAACACGTCAAATCGAAATTTGAATAGGTAAAAGACGCGCGGATATGTATGTGTGTGCCCGGTCTCCTTTCCCTCCGGGCCCGTAAGTCGGAAATTGCCGGCGAACCGGTGATATTAAATCGTCGACGATACGAAATTGTCGGTAAACATTATCGGGCGGCGAATTTGGACGAATTCTGAGTACGAGATTTCGACGACGGGGTAAATCGCGATTTATAAACGGGCGCGCCGCGGAAACCGTTTAAATAAATACGGGAGAACAGTAGCCGCGCGTCGGCGAACGGAATTATTTCGAATAAGTTACGCGGCGATAAATATTTAAAAGTCGACGGTCGGGCGTGCGCTTCGGAAACGGACATTATATCGAGCGCGCGAAAATCGGGCGTTTTATCGGGGGAAATTATTTCGCGAAAATAAACTGGTAACGCGTTTAGACGCGCGCTATACACGACGTATACAACACGATAAATCGACGAAATAACTTTTTCGTTTCGTCGTATATAGCCGAGTTTTATACACACACGCACACGAAGTCGTACATACTTACGCAGTATTCGTTTTCGTACTACGCGCGTCGTAGTACTCTCCTCGTCGTCTCCGAATATATGTATACGACCTTTTATTGTTTTCGCCGAGCGTACCGACGTCGACGCGGCGCGGCTATAATTTATTCGTACATATACTACGCGCGATTTCGACGCGTAATACACGTTCGCGCGACGATTCAATCGGGCGATTTAAACTTTCCCGTCACGTCCGCCCGTGTATGGGATCCGGATGGTCGTCGATGACTCTCGGCTACTGCGTAGGAAAACGAAATTTTCTTTTTCCCCGGGCCCACGGGAGCGCTCTAGGAGCGAATACAAGATGTGGCCGCGGGTTAGGTTCCGAACGCTTTCGGTATTTCGCTAACCGTCGGATACGACGTGTTCGATTCCCGGCCGTCGTTCGCGTACAAGTTTTCGTTTCTAACGGAACGAGACGGGCGCGGTCCGCGCGTTTTCGAAACGTTCGACGTCGACCGGTTTGAAACGTTCCGTTCGTCGATGACCGAACACGAAATGGCGCGAATAATGCCCCGGACGTTTTATTCGCCGATCGTCGTCAACTTCGGCGAACGTTGCCTCGTTTACTCGGACGCGATATACGAGTGGCGTTCAAAATGTAACGGGGAATTTTTTAATTTCGCGGGTTGGAGAGTCGAATTGTCCACAATTTTTTTTTATTGTGTTGGCACATATGCCCTTGAAGTATGAAACTATGAAATTGTCAGCGGTATTCGGGTGTTTATTTTTTAAGTGACAGTTGCTAATGTTAGACGTGTTTTATGAGCTCGGCAATTTTCGTTTTTTAAAAAATATAAATCGAAGAATTTAAGAATTTTTTTTAAGATTCCTTTTATTTTTGGAAATAGAAAAATTCACCCGGAGCAATTTTCGGTGAATATAGAGGCTGGGGTTACAATTTTATTTTTGATCAAAAATTCACGAACAAGCAATGAAATGTGTGAACAGGTGCGTTATCGTGGATACAAATTCCTCATTTTTTTTTGACAAACGAAAATTGCCGAGTTCGTAAAAAACACGTCTAACCTTAGCGGTTGCCACTCAAAAAGTAAACGATGAATACGGCTAAAAATGTTGTTATAGGAGCCTGCGTGCCAACACAATAAAAAAAAATTTTGACATTCGGACTTTCCGAACTTGCGAAATAAAAAAATTTCCCGTTACTTTTTGAACACAACTCGTATACTTATATACGAAAGTTCGCCCGTTCGTTATTTGCCGAATAGACTTTCGACTTTTGTGATTTCCGTACGGGAAAAGCCCCGTAATCACGTTCCGATCGTTGTACGGTCCTAACAAACGGAAACCGAACGACGTTTAATTTTGCTGGTAAAAAACGCCGCGGCAAGAACGCACCGCGTTGGTTTTCTGATTACGTAGCCAACTGGGACGATTAATCGTACCGGTCGTCCGGTCGAGTTGTTGTTTTTTAATTTCCTGGGTAATCTCCGAGACGACGTAACGACGTACGCGGATTTTTATTCGCGTTCCGTAGCGTCGGGCCCCGGGGACGGTTTTGTCTCTCGTAGGTTATTTCCGAACGCGAGCGAGCGATTTTCACTCTACGCGTACGCGCGGCGCGCGTTGTACAACGAGTTGGCCTCGGCCCGGGGCGTTCCGGGGGAAGGAGTGGTTGTGATGGTGGAGGGATGAAGTGAAAAGGAGAAGGGTAGTAAAACTTAATTGCGTTTTACGCGTTCAGGCGTTTGTCCGTGTAGACGTCGCGACCCGTGGAAATGAGCACCATCCGCGCTGACGAACGAACGGAGGACGAAAACGTCAACGGAATAATAACGAACGAGACATCCGGCGGGGGAGTCGGGCCGAAAAAACGGGCGAATTTTAAATGGTAAAACCGGCGCTGAAAACGGTTTTTATTATAAACGATACGAAAAAAAAAACGGTTAGTTCGTTAATAGCGGCGTTAATCAATAACTGACGACGTCCTAAAGGAAAATGTTATATTTATCGAGGAATTTTCTCGCCGTGTGGTACTCGAATATATAGATCGAAATTCGATCTGAAATCGGAACGTTTCGTTGCCGCCGTGTGTTTATATTCGTGTTTGTAATTCGTAATTTACACGCGCGATGTCACCGTACCGGACGGACGTGGCCGGATTCGTTATTTACTACGTCGACGACGAGATGTTATTCGACGATTAAGCAATCCAATCGACTCTACTAAAACGCCTAAACGAGAAACGTCGTCGACTCGGGCCGTTGCGGTCAGAACGAAAGGCTCGGCGGCGTCGCGATACGAAATAATGACGCGTGTTGTTACGCCGTCGACCGTTGGACCATACGCGCGTACGTTTTACACACATATATATATATATATAACGCTCCAGATCCTCCACTCGCCCGCCGGCTGAACTTTAAACGGTTACGAACTTCGGAACTTATATAATATTATACACTACCGGAACGCGCGGCCGATCGATCGTGGCCTTTGTGTTTATTTATCGGGCGGTAGATGACGGGTAAACACGCCGAAAGTTTTTCGGGAAAAAGAAAGTAATATAAACGTATATACATGTTCTCACGTACGTTAGTTTCGGCCAGTTTTTCCGTCTCTACCCACCCGATATTTTTTCGTAATTTCGCGATATTCGCGCGAACGGAAACGTCGACGAGCCAATTGGAAATGATCGACGAATACGCCGTACTACCGAATACGGACCGCACTCGACGAACGGTATTAAGGTTATTTACCAGTTCGGGATGGTCGCGCGGCTCTTCGGCGTTTATCGGAAATTCGATCCGGACGGCGACGGTCGTTAACGTCGGACAGCGAAACGCAACTATAAGCAATTCGTCGGTATTTACTTTCCCGTAGAACGAACTTTCGATGTTTCCCAGTTACGGGCCCGAAATCACCAGAATACTCGGAACGTATTAAACGAAAATATCGTCGTCGTTTTTCCGTTCGAAACTTCTCGTCCGGGCGCGAAATCGCCAAAACGAAAAACGCCGCCGTCGAATCGAATTATTTTACACGCGCGCGTAAAATTCGTCGAAACTTTTCGTCGACGGCTCGAAAAAACAAAAAGGGCCCGAAAGGGTTCCGTTGATCGAACGGTTTTCCGTACAAACATCGACGAAACGTCGAAACGTTTAAACGGTATTTAGTTACCGATAACCGAACCTCTGTCCACCACTACCCTAAGTGGCCCCCTTCGGTTTTGGCGACCGTGGTACAAATATTCTCCTCGTTCTCCCGGCGGTAAACTCCTCCAACAGTCGTTAACTGTCGAAATTGGGTCACGGTGATTTTTGCCGCGCGCCGTCGTTAATAATATTATTATGTACGACGACGACGGTTCGTCGAAATCGTACGAATGATTCGACGGAAAAACTGAAAACAATGTCCGTTCGTAATTACGGACATTTATTACAAGTACAGGCGAATTCGATCTCTCGAATCTGGCGGGTAAGTGAACCGTTATCGATAAACGTCGTTTACCGGGAAAATGAAATCGCGCGCCGTCGTAAAAACATTTCGTATCGGAATCGGTTTGTCGAAAGTAACGCGCCAACGAGACAACGACCGCGGCTGCTTATTGGCCCCCTGGACGATTTCATCGGAAAGTACGTTGTTTTCGTACGTATTATTGCCGACCGTAACCGGCGCACGGTCGTAACCGTGACCACGGTTGTTGTGCGCGCTGACGTTTGTATCACGCTTCCAAATTCGCCTAAGTAGTAATACTACGCCCGGTTTTTATTTTCCGTCATTTCTCCGCGTCACGGACTCCGGACATTTCGGTTTTTACCGCTAACCTAGGCCTGTACAAAAAAAATGTCGAACCTTCGGCCGTTAAAAACGGACCCTCGTTACGACGATTAATTATTCGCTTCCAAAAAAAGGGCGGAACAAAGTTCGCGCGCGCCACCGTTTTCGATCGAAACCGTTGTAAAAAAATAAAAAAACGGGGCGCCGTAGTTTTTCGACGGCGATTTAAGCCACGAGGAAATGACTAAACAAAAGTCGCGAACGTTTGGCGAGTGTGACGACTGGATGATTATCAACGTTATTCTTTGTTATATCTTTACTCCGTAAATAGTCCCTCGGCAAAGCGCGAATCAATTCTTAAATCGTCGAGGTATCGAAAAAACGAAAAAAGTACCCTAAATACTTACGGGATAAATTGAGATTTTGCTCGTTTTTGTTTGTCAGAAATCGTTTACTTCGAAACGTACAGGCGTGTAATATAGCGGCCACGTGTTTCGCAAGAAACCGTCGCGCCGAACATTAAACCAAATTTTATTAGAGTTGTCCGCGTACGCGGGAAGAGACGATCAGAAGAAACGACAGTTTTCGTCTCCGAAGACGTGAAAAACGCGATAAATGGCCGATAGGTACGTTGTATTTGTAGCGTCGAAAAATAGTTTTTTCGAAATTAGAGGTCACCCGATGATCAACGACGCGGGTGCTCTTCCGAGTTGTTCCGGTGCCACGTACAATAACGACGTAGACTGTCGACGGTAATCGAAATACGTGGGTGTGCGTGCGGGTAAATAAATGATCCGGTGGAGAGTATATCGTTGATGAAAATTTAATGTGACAAAAAAAAAATGTTACATCGTAAAAACAAAAAAAAATCCTTAAACGTAAACGCCCGACACGGCCACCATTTATTACAATTTAGTGACTAGATAGAAGAACGAACCGTTACACGAATAATGGTGGTCGGGCGCGTGTGTGTTTTGTCGAGTCACGCCGTCCGAGCGCGTGAAATAATTTTTCGATTATTTCGACTAGGTTAATAATTATACAATATGAATATTCTCGCGAGTTCGACGCTTCGTGCGCCGGCTTATTTGTACGGTATTTATTTATACAATATAAGGTGGCGAACGAGAATTATGTAAACATGAATTTGCAATAATATACACACACCCGCACGGGCTCGACTTAACAACGTCGTTAATTCTTATACACTAACGAACAAACATTTCGTAATATACAATATATATATACGTCGACAAATTACGTTACTCCTACGCGGGCGTATACCGCGCAAAAAAAACCGCGAGCGCTCGTTTCGGAATTCCTTTTTTGGATCTTACGTCGTAAACCTGTTTGTGATGAGACTTTGAATGGCGCTTGCCCGGTCTCGTTTCGTTTCGTCGCCGTATTACTGAACCTACCACCACGGGAATCTTCCTACCGTCCGTTCGAAAGCCCGATGCCGTCCACACGATGTTTCGCGGTGTCCAAAACGTCGATCGCGCCTATGCATATCCGGTTCGGACCGTAACCGTTACCAACAATGTTCGAATGTATCGAAGAACAAAAATTATCGTTTACTCGAGCGTGTTAACGTAAGTAGTTTCGATCGTTGCTATAAATACACGTGGAAAATCCAACGAAATCGACGAGTTAATTTCGACGGAAATTTAAAGGTTATTTTTATAACTGTTCAAATTAAATCGACGATTTTTATCACGTTCGTTCCGAAAAGGGTTTTCGTCTCACATATTACATTCGAACCGTCATTTTAAGATTTGTTGACTCGGGCGTCTCGTGACGTCATGCGCATCTCAAATATCGTACGACGAATAATCGAACAACGCGGTGGTACCAGAGGACGGGAGGGATGTCCTGCGGTTTGTAAAATCAAACGGACGGCCCTCGTCGGAAGAGGAGTACCCTTGGAAAACGCGAACAAAAACTTTTCGATACCGGTCCGTTAAATACGAGGTCAATTTTTTTTAGCCAACGAATTACGACAAAAAAAAAATTAACGTACAATACGTTTGAACTTTTGTTTTCGAACTTTCAATCGCCTTTTCGTCGTTAACCGTTATTATTTCAATTCCCGGTCTTTTCCGACATTCGATGCGAACGAAACTGTTAAAACTATTTTAAAATTAAGAGTATACGACGGTCTTTTTGCGCTTTATTCGAGCGCGAAATTATAATTCTTACCACTTATATATATATATATATATATATATATGTATGTATTTTTTTTCCTTAAATTAAACTTAAAAAAAAGTCGGTTTCTTAACGTATTTTCGAAATTTTTTTAACATGTTCAATTCACGGCCCGACTTATTAGCGATCGAAATGGACACGTGGGGGGGGGATGGGAAAATATGTCCTTAACCCGATTTAAAATACGGGCGTTCGTTTATTCGATTACGCGATCGTACGCCTAGTTAATATCGTAAAATTATACTGGAAATATGAAGCATACACACGTTTTCGAACGCGTTTTTCGTCTTTTTTTGCGCCCCCCTTCCCCGTTTTTTTTTTTACGAAAAGAATATTAAAATACTTTCGGCTTTTCGTCAAGAGGTGCACATGCCACAATACACATATTTTTCAACATTTGAGCGGTCCACGGCCGGTTTTTTGTTCGAGAATGTCCGTATTATTGTTGGTTATTATTACGTTAACGGATTTAAACGCGATCTAAATATATACGCGATCGGGTTTTCCGAAAAGTGGAAAGAAGTAAAATCGAACGTGGGTGTGGAGAAAACGTAAACTACGTCCGATATATATGTACGAACGCGGAGGAGTAGAAATGGTCGCCGCGTCTAAAAAACCTATCGTTTCGAACGAACTCGTAACGTAAATATATATAATAATCGAGCGACGGGACGAACATTTGAAAAATCTCGCCCCGTTCGAAATCTCCGGCGCGGACTGTACGTTTTCAACGCCGCCGTTGACGCGTCGTATTCGACGACAATATGGCCGACGATTCCGCGCCTTGTCCCCGTAGGATTTTAACGTCGGACGTTTTGTCCGTCGTCGTATCGCTTACAGTGGTCGGGTGCGGTGTTTCATGGTACGAACGCCAGCGGCGCCTTATCTGACCGCGCCAGTCCGCCAAACCGGTATAATTACGCGTATTCGAAAACGCGGCGGTGGGTTAGTCGGCGTCGCGGACGCGTTGTCGACGATACCTACCGTTTGTTCCATCATTTTCCGAAATATCGGGTGGGGGGAGGAATTACTCTTCTTTGTCGATGGTGGAGGGGAGGAGAGGGTACCTGTCCAAACGGTGTTCGTGAGATAGACGGATTTCACCGCATACAGAGTGGCCCGCGAACGTGACGTCTCCCTTACGAGCTACTATTCCCGACGACCTGAAACTCCGGGGCGGTTCGTGTCGATTTTTTTTCGGCCGAGAATTTCGTTTCGAATTTGGCCGCGCGACGAATTCGGTCGTTCGTTTTTAACGAAATTAAACTTTCGGCGTCGGAAAACGTTCGTCAATTTTCCACGACGTTTACGAGAGATCGTCGGTTTTGTTTGGTTTATTTCTCCAATCGAATATCGTACCGATACGTAAATATCTACGAACGAATCAAAATTAATTTTCGTTTCGAATCACCGTTAGTACGTTTTGAATAGGTTGACGTGTAGGACGATGTTCGCGAAGCGAATGGAGGAGGACTACTTCGGAACGCTCGTTTCATCCGACGTTAACGAAATAATCGGCTGATCGAAACGCGTAACGCTTGACAGGGGAGGGTTGATTTCGAATTTGGTTATCCGACGATAGGAGTATACGTTTTTAAAAACGAGTTCGTGTGTACCTTTGAACGCGGTTTCGTACTCGGCAGAACGTTCTGATATTCTCTATAGCGACCATAAACGAAATCGAAATTTATTATACATACGGTGCCCGCGTAAAATATACTCCTGGCCGGGCGATAGCGTACTACGCACGTGTTTCGACGATAAAACGGAAAAAGTATAGTTTTAGTTGTCAAACGTCTGTACGGTATAATTAT
>JAIPRN010004725.1:0-13549 GCA_025469175.1 Geopemphigus sp. TES_GeoC_2020
TGTTTTGTTTTTTTTTTTTTTTTTGTTCGTTCTTTTTAGTTTTATTTCATATATATATATAACCGTTAATTTTGTATAATATTGTAACTGTCGAGCTATATAAATGTTTCTGAAAGCTAACGAAAAAAAAAATGCCCGAAAATTGAACTTTCGTTGTCTATTACGCGTAAACGTTACGCTCGCGGCGGAAAAGAATTGAACGAGTCGCGTTACTCGCGATTTCGTCTCCTGAACGTTCGAAGTTCAAGTTTTACGCGACGATTTCTTTCTGTTTTCGTTTAACTCGCGAACAAACGACGTCGATTTCCGTGTTTAGGAACTGACTTAATCGATTACGATATTGTGGGCGCGTTTTCCTAAACAGTTTTCGAAATTCGGGCGAATCGACTTAAATAATACAAACGCCGCCGTAAGCGTTTAAATACCGTTTGCTCAAGTTCGCGGTGCTGAAGCGGCGCGCGTGTATCCGTAAACAACGGAACCAAAAATCAAAATTAACGGGAAGCTCGGTAACGCGTCTGTCTATATTGACGGTATACACAACACGGAACGGATTCGCAACGGTCACTGAAATTGTCGTCCGTCGTCCGTGTTCGTCGTTACGTTACCGTCCGGTACGGGTACAACAATACGCACGCCGAGGTATACGCTAAAATGTCGCCGCGGTAATGATTGTGTGGTTCGCCGCGTCGTGTTTATCGTCTCTATTATAGGTCCCCCCCCTCCACCTCGTACATTGGCCGCGTGTCCGTAAAGGAAAACCAGCGAGAACGTTCGGCTCGATTTCTTTCCGTTTTTCGCCCATTATCGATCGTCAACCGAACGCGCGCACGTACGCCCGTCGTCCGGAACGGTTGAACACGCGGCGGCGACGGCGGCGGCGGTCAAGGGAGAAAGACGAACTAACGTATACACGTTAGGAGAACGAAACAAAAAAAAAAAAAACCGTTTTTCCTCGACGGTCGGTCGTGGCCAAACCGACGACCGGGGACGCCGCGCTACGTTGAAAATACGCCGCGTCTTTCCGGTCTAGTTGGCAACGGTCATCGAGATGTGGGTTATTGGGTGCGTGCGCGGAAAGCGAGCGCGTCGTTACCGCCTTCTCTGCACGAACATATGTACACGCGCGCGTCCGACCAACACGCACAAGTACGCGCACGCGCGATTCGAAAATCGCGTTTTCCGCTCGGGGACGACGGCGCGAAAATCGACGACGGATTTCACGAATTTGTCGGAACCCACGTGGCGCTCGTATTACGTACACGCGGACCCCGAACGGATACGACGTACGACCGCCGACGATAATGGCGTCGTGCAATTGGTCGGACGCCGAAAATAATTGACACGATTTCGCCGTTACGAAGATCACGCGACACGTTACGCCTGCCGCCCGTACCGGTGAACGGTAATATTACGGACGTACGGCCGGAACAACGATTTATTACTCGGTTTCGGCGACCGCGTACGGAAATTTGAGTCGCCTCCTCTAACCGTTCGTCGGTCGGTCGTTTAGTTTACTACGATGTCTGTCGGGTTGGAAACAAACACGTTCGCCGTCAGAGATTCGGAGATTATTATTCGGTATAATAACGGGACGCCGGCGGTTGTTCTCGTTGTCGGCAATGTCCGTCCGTCGCTCACCGGTCCAATATACGCTTTCCGGCGCCATTGCTTAATGTTTTCGCGGGAAGATTTTTCAAGCGGCCCCGGGGTTGGACGGTGAGAGGACACCGTTAATCGTTTAACGTCGTAATACGATTGACCGGAGCGGGCCGATTTTCCGCGGCCACGTGACCACCGGCAGGTGCGCGGTGGGAGTGAGCTACGGTTAGGGTTCGACGATAGCGTCCGCGACGGTGGTTGTTTAGCGATTGTCGTCTGGGCGCGTAACAAACCGATTCGGAAATGTTCGAAACCCGATCGTGTGTAATCGCGCGCCGTGGCCGTCGGCCAAAGCGACTCGCGAAATTCGGCCGTATTGATTCGTGACGCGCGCGTGTCCCTACGCTCGCCAACTCTGATCTGTAATAAGCTCGCGCGACGCCGGGTGTTTGGATGGGGATTTGGACGAACCGCGTGTGTACGAACGCGAACTGGTCCCCGCGTCCGGCTCGTCATGTACGTAAACGAGCCGTACCTTCTTATACGCGTATTAACGCGATTACGTTGGCGCGCCGTAACGGTAAAGTTTGTTCCGACAATCGTTTTATCGGCTCGGCGTTTCCGCAATAATGGCGCGCGCGCTCCGATAATCAAATACAAAGCGCGATAAATGTCCTCGGTAAACGACGACCGTGGCGCGTACCTTCGTTTCGGTTTGGGTAGGCGGCTGACACGAGGGTAACCGTGACCGAAATTTTCGATCGATTCCCCCCCCACCCCCTCCGTAAATATTTCCGAACGAAATTGATCGGATTTTTTTTTATTCGATCGTCGTCCGCTCGCGTACAATCGCAATATATAACGCCGTCGTAACTCGTGATTCATCGCGGCAATCGGATAAATGACTAATAAACCAACGGTTAGGTATAAGCGCGCGGGCGCTCTTGCGTGCGTGTAGGACACGAACGTACGCGGCATATACCTGCCTGCCTACCTACACTAATTGACGTCACGTCGGAAGACGTTCGTTCCGTCCAAACCAGTTTCGAGTAATTTACCGGGTTTCGAAAACTAACGAATCGACGCGTGCAGGGGGACGTGCGGTGTGGCACGGCGTGGCGGAAGGGACCGCATTCCTAAGACACGAAGCGGCCGGGTACAAAAACAAAACACCCCGTGTGTTACGCATTTCGTAATACGAATTCTGTCTCGTAGCCGAACGTTCCGGAATGTCTACTACGTATATGTCGAATAGCGGCCGACTACGTCAAAACGACGGCGGCCAATTTTCCGAAAACACCGAACGGAAATGGAAAACGGTCCCGCCGTCCTCGTACCCGGTAAAGAGTGTGTGTGTGTGTGTATATATACAGGTATATCACGTCGGCGGACGTATATCGAATCGTTTTCGGACCGACGAATCCGCGCTTTCCCCTATTTCGAACGCGTTTCGCGGTTTTTATCTTTCTTTTCGAGGCCGTGGCCAAGGGGAAGGTAACGGTGGTGCTGGTATTCATTACGAGAGGTAGGGAGGACGACGAGTACAGCGCTGTTCGTGTACGTACCCTTACTCCTCGTCCCAATCCTCCGTCGAAAAATCCGAACGGTGGTTTCCCATCGAATTCCGTACCGTGTTTGCAAATCCGACGTATTTACGTCAGATGTTTACCGGCGACCGAGTCGACGATTGCCAAACGGACGTCACAAAACGACTCGCGACGGTTCTATATATATATATATATATATATATATATATATATATATGTCGACGATCGATAATCAATCGCGGCCGGCGGTTACGCGCGTACGATACGTGGACGCGAATAGTAGAAAGTGTCGCGCGAAAAATAAATAATATTCGTTTAGCGTAACGCGCCCGACACCGTCGCGTTTAGTTCGTCATTTCGATTACGAGTGAATCGAAACCGAAATTTGTGCGGCCGGTACCCGTCCGGCCGACCAATAATATTCGTATCGGCATTCCGCGTCAAACTCCGTTTGCTCGAAACGGATGTCGAGTGACTTGAAAACGAACGGATATTAAACACCGAAGTAATTTAATGGCGGACGTAGAGTTGAACGAAAAACCGTTTATCACGTTATTTCAGTCAAACGCGTATGCACGTAATCCATTAATCGCTAACGGTTTCGATTTCGGAGTGGGCGCGTTGTGTACCGACACTATCGTCTAAGAAAGCCAACGAGAATGCCCGGCGCGAACACGTTTTCACGTACGGTGCCTGCCCCCCCCCCAAATTGGTTGTCCGTGTATGTGGGGGGGGGGTGTGGAAGAGAGAGTACTAGTCTCGAACGGTCCGCGGTACCGACGAGTATTTGCCCACGACATTTACCGTATTGCCGATTTTATAGCGCTCGCGCGTAGATTACGAAAAAACGAACGATATTTTCGGAGGAATTTCCCGTAGCGGTCCGGATAATTTACGAAAATCGTCCCGCGCCCAACCGATTGATTCGCGTAAGCCAAAACGTCGGAAGTAATAGGAACTGTTATCCGATCGGAAGAATGTACGCGAATGCGCGTCGGATTCGGAGGGAGGGGCCGTGTAGGCCGAACGTCGGCGGGTTTACGCGCGTACTTACCGGTGTACGTTCCGGTTAGTAACGAATTGTCGTTGTTTTCTGACGCCAGCGTACACGGCCCTACTACGTGTTTGTCCCGCCCGGACACACCGCGAACGCTACCTGAAAGTCCCCAAAAATAAAGCCAGATCGACCCGCCCAGCCACAACCGTCTTCGTCGTGAACGATTATCCGGCCGGTGTGTACATTCCGGTGGTCCCTTAGCCTCCATACAGTCCGGCGATTCGTGGTTTCGCATTTTGTTTTTAAATTTTGAAATCAGCCCTGAAAGGGGGAAATGGACTCTGTCCAGACAGTACGTCGGCGCCTTCACGGCACGTCGCCTACAAAAGCGCGTTGACGAGTTACACGTACGTTATTCGTTCGATATAAATCTCGTCGTTTTGTTTTCACGGACGCGCGGCGTCCGGCTGCGGCGCGTCGTATATAAGAATGGACCGGCGACGATGACGATTTATTGGAATCACTAGCGAGTCACGTATTGGCGGCGGCACACGAAAAAGCGCCGATTCGTCGGTAACAATCGAATAGCTCTCCGGCGCAACGGTAAAACAGCGTATTGAGGCCGCCGCGCGATTCGACACCAAGCGTGGTCGAAAATAACAACGCGTAGGTAGTTAACCTAACCGCCTAACCATTTCTGAGTCCGACCGGATCGACGGGCTCTCGTGGCGTTTCACAAACGTTCGTGTAAACGGCTCGGAACAATAGTTCGAACGCCACTTATAATCTCCCGGAAGTCCGTATCCGAAGTCGAAGTTGCCGAACGGCGTATACGCCGAGCTGGTACGCGCGCGACAAAGTTCGGTCGCCGTACGTTGTTGTCGTTTCTGGCCATTTCGCCCGTTCGCGTAATTCGTTAATTAATAGGAGACACGCTCGTATCGCGCGGACCGAGCGAAAAATCTTCTCCGTCGATACTTAAACCGCGTCGTGTCCCTACGCCCGTTTCGAACATCGTTAATTTCTGGCCATTACGTGTCTAAGTTGCCGCGTTCGTATGAAACGCTCGCTGGTTCCAATAATGATCGATTCCACTACGTTCGATCGACGGTAATTCGACGGCTTGTATAAAACGTATAATCTAATAATACCTTTAAACGAGCAATTCTTGTATATATATATGTATGTATGTATAATCTGAAGCTCGGAAACGGCTCCGACGATTTTCGTGAAATTTAGTGTACAGGAGGTTTCGAGGGCGATAGATAAATCGATCTAGCTAGGTTTCGTTTGTATAAAACGTCGTTTTATCCGTGTTAAATTTATTCCAATATTGCGTACAAACTTTATACGCATATAATTCGTATTTTTTTTATTATTATGTCGATAAGATCGAAAAATATCATTCATATTTCATCAGTCTGTAATTCGTATCTAAATTTCCACGGAACACGATTTACCAACAAACAAACAAAATACCGAACAAAACTCGGTCACCCGATATTATATATATATATACACACACTAGATGTGTTCAATAAATACCCGGACGAAATTGATTAAAAATTATATTTCGAACTTACAAATTATTTAAACGAATCGCCTTCAAAATACTGCCCTTTAGCTTCAATACAATGCCCCTAATGGCCTTGCCACATTTTCAGACGCCTTCGAATTTCCTCCACAGTTATTATAACCTTTAGCCCTTGTGTCGCGCTATGGTACGTTTCGTTAACGTCTTCGAATCACTGGCCTTTGAGGGTACTGTTTAGTCTCGGAAACAAAAAAGAATCACAGGGAACTAAGTCAGGCGAATATGGCGGGTGAGGTATCACCGATATATTTTTGGATGCCGAAAATTCACGTATGGAATAAAGTGCTGAATGCGCCGGTGTGCATTGTCACGGCGCAAAAACCACGACTTTGATTTCCGCGCTTCTGGCCTTTTAACGCGTACTTTCACTCTTAATCTTTCTAGTACTCGTTTACGAAACACTTGATTGTACCCGTACGTACAAACTCACAATGGATTAAATCAAAAAAATCGAAAAAACAACGAGCGTTGCTTCGACGGACGAGGTGGATTTTCGCGGTCTTCCGTTGCGGTTTCTGGATCATATCCACGTACCCATGTTTCGTCGCCCGTAACAATAATTTATTTCGTAAAATTTGGCTCGTTAGAAACCCGATTTTTTAGTACCGAACACACTTCAACGCGATGCTCCTTTTGCTCCTCGGTTAACAATTTCGGCACTCAAATTTTGCGGACACTCTTTTCACACCCAATTCATCCGATACAATCGAACGACAAGTACCAACTGGTACGCCAACTTCATTGGCTGCTTCTCTGACGGTCGTCGGTCTTATCCAATTTCGTTTCGAATAAGAGTAACGGTATCGTTTGTTTTCGCCCAGGGCGATGGTCGTCTTCGATGGATACCCGACCTTCGTCGAAACGTTTGAACCGGTCGAATGTTACGCAACGGCCTAGTGAAACGTCTCCAAAAGCCAATTTAATCGATTCAAAAGTTTCCGTGGCGTTTTTACCAATTTTGAAACGAAACGTAATACACGCGCCGTAACGTATATCGCCACGGCGATATCGCGATTTTACGCAAAACGACCGACTTTGAACGCGTATTGTCAACGACCGATTCGAGATAATGATTACCATTATACGCTGAACCGACGGTCGTTATCTCTAGTTTATTTCGGTATAACAACATTACCGATAACGTTAAACGTTTTACCGTAGTAACTCTAGTCTGAGTATGTATTGAACACGCCTCGTACGTCGCGATTATAGGACGACAATAAACGCGTTACGGCGGGCACCGAGGGGAACGAGTAATTATCGAACGGACCGGCGCACTCGTACCGATCACTCCCGGTCGGTGCGGTTTTTTAATAATTTCGCGAACTGGGTACGTCCGGGGCGTGTACCACCATATTGACGTGTCGCACAGGCGCACAACAATACGACCGTAAATACCCGGATCGTCTATTTGTCGTCGAACTCTATTGTACGTACCATCGTCGATGGCAATCGGTCGCCACGCGACGGCACCGGCGCGCTTCGGGGAGGACGACCGTTCAGTTAGCGCCGTCCGATACCGTCGAACCGTTTCGTTTTACGAATTTCGGTACGTCCGCTACAGTGCGTCGCGGCCAACGACGAAGACGCCGCGACCAATCGCGACGGACCGCCGGAACGTAACACGACGCTATTACGGTAGTCGTGCTACGGTTAGTCAATTTTGGGACACAAACGGCTAGACGTAACGAAAGCCTTTTATTTTTTGTCCTCTTTATCGGCCCCCCACACACACAGTAACTGGCCGGAACGCACGAAGACAGTGTTTTACGGTCCAGCGAGTCGCCGCCGTTTATTAAACGTTTAAAACGAATCAAAAAAACGTCGGTAGGCGACAACGATATTCCATAATGGAAAAGGCGAGCGACGGAACTATTGTTTCGCCTAACCTACGCCCCCCCCCAACCACGTTCCGTACATCGAATCTAATTCGCGATAATGTTTAAAACAAAAAAAAAAACTAGCGCTTCTTGAGAACTACCGCACGAATAGTGACGGGACGATCCCCTGTCCACGGCTGCCATTTGCGCAACTTCGTTTGAATATCTTAAACTGGCACAACACGAGTGGAACGGAATCAGGACAATTCCCCGAGCCGGCACCAACGTAACGAAAACCATACGGTACACCACCGCTGTTTCGGTGCTACCAGTGCGAGAAATGTCCGTTTACGAATGGACGACGTTAGGCGCAATAACGTTCATTCTGCACGTCGATGGATCGAGAGCGCCCCGCGCGTTTGTTATAGTTTGCGCGAGTTTAGGAAACTAGGGAGTAAAAAAAAAACCGGAATCGCGTATAAACCGTACAGGTGGGTGTAGCGAAAGATTCGATTAACGGTGATTAATGGAACGCGTGGTTGGAAACGAACTAAAACGAGTACGCGTAACGACGCGAACTCGTTATTTATCGAAAAATCCAACGAGTTCATCGTCGGCGTTAGGTTGCGAATAGGAGTGGTAAAACATTCGATAACTTCTTGTTATATTGGTGAAATTCGCGCGTCCAGATAAAGAACCATTGCCGCGCCGTATTATAACGTATCGATCACGATCATTCTGACCAACTTAATCCGATCATTATAGATCATTTTCCTACATGTATATATATATACGTATATTTACGTCGCGCGTGCGTGTACGTTAATTCGTTACACACACACGCGCGCGCACGCATAACCGGACCGAACGGATTAACGAAACGTATTTCGTCGCCGTCGAAATATGTCCCGGTCGATTGTTCCGATACACTTACCGTGCCTCCTAGTCCGGTCGTCGAAACGCGCCGCTTGTCGTAGACGTTTACGTCAACCGTTCGTTATTCCACCGGGACCCGACCGAACGGCTCGCGAAACGGCTTTCTGACCGGTGGGAAACGACCGGATAGCTCGGCGAACGTTTGCCGACTGTCCGTTAGACAATACGCGTGACCGCGGTACGAAAACCGATTTTTTTCGGCCAACGTTTTCGCTTGTACCACGGTCATGGTCCGCGCTTTTCGCCTGCCGGCACGTTTAGGCGCGCCCGTGTAACCCGATATGGCCGTTTGTTACCAACGCCGTCGACGATCCATCCCGTCCGCCACACGACAAATTCGGGACGAACCGACACTGTCTCGTCGACGGACACGTGGCGAACAATCGTCCTCGGGCCGCGCGACCACTTCGGTCGAGCTGTTTGTCTCTCGTGATTTGTACGCGGACTTATAAATAGAACTCGGTCGACCGGCCGTTTTAGCGAAGTCGGGATAACGAGATGACCCGGAAGGACCGCGCGAAATTGGGTTACCGCGACGGCGCCGCGCCGAGGGCGTGGACGATTGACGCCACCGCCGCCGGTCTTGTCCGCGCGCGCGTTTCGTGTATTTTGCGTATCGGCCGCCGGAAGTGAGAAGATATTTCGCGTTCGGTCGATAACCGTAGCGATTCGCGTAAGTAATTATGTAACGACAACCGGTACGACGGGCCGGGCGAGTATATTTTTGTTGTCCGGCGTGCTCGCCCCTGCCCGATTCGTCGGTAGAATACTGTGGCGGACCGACCGACGGAGAACCATCCGAGAAATGTACCGTTGCCCCGGCCCGCGAATATTATTCGTTCGTGTTTTATTTCGAGCGGGACACGCGCACGTGTTCGCCCGTGATTCGATGCGTGCGCGCGTGTACAATCTCGACGAATAATAACGTAAATAACTCGCGCGACATGTTTTCGTCGTCGTCGTCGTATTTTTAAACGCGCGCGCGCGCGCTTCTACGACGAAATATCCAACAACACCAGGAATGTCTAGAGATAAAGATTGTTATCGAGCGCGTGACGCGAAATTTTTCGGGTTTTTTTCGACGGCGCGTAGTGTGTTTTACGTTTACATGTACGTTCGCGTGTTACGGTATACGCGGTGGTCGTTGTGTTGGCCTACTGTTCCCGCGGAGAGCAAAGCACGCGAGAATCGATCGGCCCGAATATTTGCGTTTACGCGACACGACGCGCGACGGTGTTACGAAAAAACGAATACGGCCGCGAACTCGTGCGTGGAATGGTCATAAACCGTTGTCGTTACCGAGCGCAACCGTACGGGCCGCGTATTTAGGTTAACGTATCGTCCGAATTTAACCGCCGTACAAATTGTCGTCACCGCCTCCGTTCGCTATGTTATCGGATTTTACGGGGGAGACCGCCCATCCGTCCGCCGTATATACGGACGGCGGTTGTTTTCAAATCGCTATATTCGATTCGCGACGGCGCTTCCCGAGGGACATTTTTTTAATTCGTACCCGTTACTCTGGGCGGCGCGACAGTGTCCGCCCCCCCCCACCACCACCGCGCCCGGGATCGGGAGGGAGCCGGATAAGCGAAACAATAGCGGAAATGAAGACCATCCGCGAGACCGGTGGGCCGCGATTCTGTGTGACGCCACCGACTGTACGTCGTCGACGCGTATTGCGCCGAAACGAATACGGTGGTACGCGCGGGAGAAATACCTCCTCCGGGTCGCGCGAAACGCGTTCGTACCGGGTGAAAAAAACTCGGCGACGTTACCGAACGCGTACTCGAAATCCGAGCACGAGCCGTCCGAGCGTGACGATAATAATTGTATACCGTCGGTCGTGTAAGTTAAAAAAACGAAACGTCCGGCGACGAATTTTGTTTTCGACGTTTGCGCTGAAGACGTTTACCGAAGCGCCGTCGTCTACTACGTCGCGCGGCCATTTCGCCAATTCGATTCGAACACCCTATACGGTTTCCGACCAACTTCACCGGATCGTGTCGGTGTTTCGACGTAACTCGGTTCCGTATTCGAACGTGCGAATCCGTTTCAAATTCTAGATCGCGTTTCGTACTTGAAACAACGCGCGTTCAACAAGTAGTAGTAGTAGTAGTCGGGATTCGATCTGTTTGTCGAAATACCCAAACGTCGAGAACAACGGGAGAGCAATTCGTTCGTTTATTATCGCGTACGCCGCGACCAAAAACAATTTCGTATTATTATTATTGACACGTTTGTATTCGAAACGGGTCCGGATTTCGCGAATTCGAGAGTTGTTCACGCCGGGGACCAATTCGGTCGTCCGCTATATTTATATAAGCTCACGAATTAGCGCGTACGTAAAATGTAACCGATTTACACGACATACGAAAAATCGTCGTAACCGCGCCGCCAACAGGGTAATCGAGCGGGGGTTTTCGGAGGGATAAAAACTAGGGGAGCACATACCTACGGACGAATCGTGTCCAAACCGGCGACGGCCGACGTCGATGTATAACCGCCCGATCAGCGAAGGTGTGTCGCGGTCGTTCGAAACTACAACCGGCGGTTTAGTATTTCGCGGGCTACGTTGGATTCCGGACGCGACACGATGCGGATATCCCCCGAGAAGTTTTCGCTATTTTCACATAAAAAACCACATATTCGCGCCCCGTTAGGCCTATATTACCTTACCGCGGTAATTCAAATACCGTTTTTCGTTTTAAGCGATATTAATATATATATACATATACCGTACGTGACACGCGCGAGTGTACATGCGTGAACGGAGGAACGAACGGAATTCAGCAACCCGGGAGATTTTTACGAACGTTTTATCGCGGTTTTCGAAACGCGCGTTTTTCGACGCTGAATTCGACGGAGCACAATCGGGTATCGACGGCTACACATATTTCGGACGAAAAACCGACCGAATAAAACAATTTGCGGAAAACGGATTTTTACGTTTCCGTGTTAAAAAAGCAAAATAACGCGCCGTTTGACGCGTTCTTTCACGCCCGAGAAAACGGGCGATATCGGCGAATTCGTCTATTTTTAAGTCGAAACCAAACGTTTTTTAAAAAAAATTTTCGAAAATTCCAATTTCGTCGAACGTAAAAAACGACCATAATTTTCCTAGACGACTGTAATGTACGTACGCGCGTAGTAACAAATCGTAAGTTATTATAAAAGAAAAAAAAACGATCGGCTTAAAAAAAATACATTTTTTACGAGGCGCGGGTTGTAGGCAACATCAATACAACGTGACTGCCGTTTTAGCGAAAAACTTCAACGTCCGAAAACGCGCGAATTGAAAGTACATTTTTAATCATTTTAATCACGTCCCGCGTTACGAGTAAAAAATATATATATATATATTTTTTATGGAACGTCGAATTTCGTCCGTCTCAGTTCGTACGCGTCAGTCGATCGTTTCGGTACTTAATCAAAAATATCTCTAGTTTTGCGACGTGACGCGACGTCAAAAACCGATTCGTAATTTACATAGTCGCGAACAACGCTAAGTCGTATTATCTCTTATTATCGTTCGTTCGTCCGATACGTCGTACTGATTTCCTCTAATGCGTAACTCGAAAACGGTAAAGAAACGAACAAACTGAAGATAGTCGTAAAATTATATTCGTTTTTAAGAACCGGTTTTTTTTTTTTTTATAAAAAAGAAATAAAAATTAAATTTCGACGCGTGACTTCCTAAACGTAAATCCGACGGTCGTTCGCCCACGCGATAAAAAAAAACTCGACCGGTAATTCGAACGAATCGCGCGGGTCGTTGTTAAACTCGGCGATTAGGTCCTTAAAATAACGGCGCGTAACGCCCGTAATTTCGTATTTTCATTTTCGGGCGTGTAGTCGAATAATCTTCTTTTCTTTTTTTTTTTCGTCGACCTACTACTACCGCGGCGCGGTGGGGACTCGCACGACGACGAGGACGACGCGACAACCGCCGTCGCCCACACGAGCCGAGTACGTACGGTTATTTACGTTCGACCGACAAAAAATAAATAATAAAACGACGACGATCCGTGTTTCGCTTGGCGTATCAATGTTATTATTGTAACGCCGTTGTTTGTGGATCACGATTCGCCGTAGCGCTCGATTGAGTAACACGCCGCCGCCGAGGTTTACTCGCGGTAATCTTTCATTACGTTTACTAGTGACGTAACCGAGGGTCCTTTAGGAGTTCTTTTCTCTCGATGAATCTATTGTCGCCGTATTACGCGCTATTCTCGTAACGTGCATATATATATATGTACGCCGCGTACGATGTTTAGGTTGAAATACTGCGTGGGCGTAATATAACGCCGACCGAAATTTATCGTATCCGTAATCGATCGCTTCCCCGTAAACGTCTGTATTCGGTATACAAAGAGACACACCCCTGCACGCAATTTTCGTACGTCGATACCATCGGGCGGGGACAATTTTCGATTTATTCGGAAATGACGAAAAAACTACGCGTTCGCGGCCGTTTCAACGCTGCCCGTCCGGATGGTACGTCAATAGCTAAACTATCCGTTACGTTCCACCGGCCTAACGTTACCGGTGCGTACTGTTGTCGGGCGGCGTCCCGTTTTCACTTTGACGCGAAATTCGTTTATACCGACGGGAGCGTCTCCAACGCGACCCAAACGCACCGGGGGGGGGGAAGGGAGCTTTGAATCGTTAAACGCTTTAGCTTTTCTTTGTAAAAATTCGCCGTTGTTTTCAAAGTGCCTAATCACCCCTCACACTGTAGACGCGTCGAAGTTCGTTTTTCCGTATATCGAAAACGACGGACGGATTCGTAATAATCGTCGGCGAAAACGGAATAAACAGCGCGCGTTCATCCGTTTGGCCGTGTACGGGCACGAGAGTTTCGCTCTTCCGCGATCGGTTGGTGGGGGGGAGGGAAACGAGCGACTACTACAGACAACTTCCGTCGTCAAAACGGTCCTCCTGTTCGACGGCGCGTGACGGACAAACGGATAGAGCCCTCCGGTTGAATCACACGCGATTTACTCCACGAGAGTATCGAAAACGTCACTTAACGTTCGGTCAGGCGGCGTAA